>JASANB010004362.1:0-86469 GCA_030248155.1 Sabatieria punctata | reverse complement strand
ACCCCTAAACCTCCTCCCCTTCGACGGATGACCTGATCCGATCCGATCCGATCCGATATATTGGGGGGGGGCCTGTACGGCCCTATGATCAGACCAACTTGTCCATTTCATATCCCCATATCATCTCTCTTCATTTGGGATGCTATCACCAACGCAAGTCTCAACCAGCCTTGGAGGTATCTAGCGGTTAGGTTTACTACCCGAGGCGTTAATCAACCTTAGGAGGTCCCTAACGGTTACATCGCTCAACTCCTGGGTGGTAAGATACCTACTTCCCAGAATAACTTGCTTACGTCCAGCCAATGCGTCACATTCCATGACCAAATGTTCAAGCGTTTCCTCCTGTTCTAAGCAAAATGAGCATGTTGGATCATCCACCAAGCCCATAATGTTGATATGTCTATTAAGGTTACTACTGTGTCCAGTTAACCAACCGACCACCAGTTTTAGTTCCCTTCTACTCAAACTAAGTAATTCTCTGGTTACCACCGATCTGGTCCCAGAATGAAGTGCTTAGACTGTCTACAGTCGGTCCGTAGATCATAGGCAAATTGCAGCTGGTTCTTAGCCCAACTTCTTAATTCAGTCCGTACTTTCCTAACCGAGATGCCAAGGGCCGGTTCCGGCCTTATAAGTGGCAACTCAGAAGCCGCCCGAGCTAGTCGGTCAGCCTGCTCATTTCCCTCCACATCTGAGTGTCCAGGTACCCACACCAGCTGTAGCTTCTTCTGAAGCGCCAGTCGTTGTAGTTCCCTGACACACTCTGCAACCAACTTAGAGTTGATGCGTGGAGATACTAGAGCTTTTAGAGGTGCTTGACTATCTGAGCAAATACAGATCTTCTGCTCTGGACAGTTTACTAATCCCGGAGCCCTGGCGCAGTTCACTATAGCATAGACCTCCGCCTGGTAAACCGTTACGCATTTTCCCAGGGGAAAGGAATCCTCCACCCCTAGTCTCTGAATAAATACTCCTGCTCCCGAAATCTCTAGACCTGTTAACCTGGAACCATCCGTATAACAGTAGAGAGTATCGGTTGCATTAGGAGTATTACCCTGCCAGACTTCCCTACTCGGGAAGTCGACCTGATATTTCTTATCAAACACATAATTGGGTAGTCGTTGGTCACTTGGGAATTGGTACAGTGGCGATAAATCGCACAATTGTGCCCAAACACTGCAATGACCCGGGGGCCTGTTTTGCCAAATATATAAGTACCCCTAGAGGCGCATCAGTATAGCCAGGCTCCGGAGGGCCTGTTTTCATACATGGGCCGGGGGTGTGGGGTATACCCCTCGCCGGCCAATACCCCCTTCGGCCGGCCATACCCCCTCCCCCCTCCCAGACGGAGAAAATTTTCGCTTATTTAAGGCAAAATAGGCGTTTTTTTGGCCTTTTTTGGACCCCCCATACCCGCCTCCGGATTTTTCCGGCCCATGTATGCCTGTTTTCCAAATATAAAAATACCCCTGGAGGGACGCATCAGTATAGGCACGCTCCGGAGGGCCTGTTTTAAAAACATATAAATACCCCTAGGGGCGCAACGCATCGGTACAGGGCACGCTCCTGAGGGCTTGTTTGCCAAATATAAAAATACCCCTAGGCATACATGGGCCGGAAAAATCCGGAGGGGGTAGGGGGGTTAGAAACCTCGGGTGGGGGGGTCCCCCAGAAAAAAGGCCAAAAAACGCCTATTTTGCCTTTAATAAGCGAAAATTTCCTCCCTCTGGGAGGGGGGTGGGTGGGGAGGGAGGGGTATGGCCGGCCGAGGGGGTATACCCCCTTACCCCCCGGCCCATGTATGCCCTAGGGGTATGCATCAGTACAGGACACGCTCCTGAGGGCTTGTTTTAAAAATACCCCTAGGCAGACATGGGCTAGCATTTCGGCTGAGGGGGGGGTAGAATTTTCAATTCCTGAGGGGGGTAGGAGCGCCTGAGGGGGGGGGGCGGAGGGGGTGGTAAGCCAAAAAGTCCGATTTTTGGCTAAAATCAAGGTTTTGTTGCTTATTTTTCATTAAAATAAGCTAAAATAAGCTATTCTGAGCTCATTTACACCTAATCCAGGCATATTTTTATCATAATTTTCTATACAAAATTCTTCCAAAAAATTCCTGAGGGGGGGTAGAGGCCGGCTGAGGGGGGTAGGTCAGAGCCTGAGGGGGGCCAACCCCCCCCCCTCAGCCCCCCCCTTTGCCCATGTCTGCCCCTAGGGGTATGCATCAGTATAGCGCACGTTCCGGAGTTGTATAGTCATAAGAAAGTTAATTAATTAATATCTAGTCCATTTCTGACCTTCCCTGATTCCCCCCCCCCCAGCTACACCTAACCCTATCCGACTTTCGTTCGTTACTGGATTACCTTCCGTGCCTGTTTGCGTTGGAATATGCAGCTCAAATTTGGGCAAAAAATATCTTTAACACTTATGAATAAACGCTGAAAATTTGAAGGAATTCCACTGACATATAAATGAAAACGAATTATATGAAGTTAACTCGAATAAGCGATTACAGGTTTTTCCGCTTTTGTACCATATTTATTGACTACACACGTTAAGCCTGAGCAGGATTCACCTTATATTGATTAGCAGAGACGCAAAACTACTAAAGGATTGTCAAGAAGCAAAATATAAACCATTGGCTTTGGGCTGCTCAGGATCCCCAAAAGGTTCGTATTCGATACCCTCTAATTTTAACGACCTCATCAACTTTAACCCAATTTCCGGGATCTTTATTTAACGATAAACAATTGATTACTCACCACTGGAAGCTAGCAACCAACCATCATGCGAAAGTTCCAGTGCTTGGACACCTCTTGAGAAAAAAATTCGAAAATCTACTAATTTATCACAATTCAGTAAAAAAGCCATCGACACAGTTATTATGAACTACATGATTGAAAACAGTGAGGTATCCAGGTAAGGTAAGTCGAGTTCGAGTGTAGTGTAGGTAGGTACAGTACACTTTTTTTGGTGGAGGTAGAAAGAAAAAACCTGTCAAACACATGAGAAAAGAAAAAATTCTTTACTAAAGTGCCTCTTTTCACGGCCCATGGCCTGAAATATCAAATTTCTAGTCCGCCCGGATGACATTTTGCGCCGGACGGCCTGGCCCGTTTCGGGAGAACAAGTTTCCAGCAAAATCACTTGTGCGAGAAGTACGTACGGTACAGTACGTACAAAAGAAACATTTCTAACGACGCAACAAACCTAAACAGAAAACAGATTTAAAGAAAAGCTTGTTTTGGCTATAATACAACCTAGATTTTAAAAATAACCTAATCTATCCTGGGCAGGCTCCAACCGGAACAACCCAGCCAAAATTCTCTGCCAGGCGGCCTGTGCAGGGCTCTAATGATGAATTTTGAAACTCTAATGCGTTTTAAATGCGTTTTTGAAAGTTAATTTTACAAAATTTTCTCGCCCTTGTTGGTCAGAATCCCAACCAGGCCTCCTCATACTACTAAAACCGTTAATTTTAAGCTTAGAATGCCTTTCATTTTGCACAGCCCCCATTGCTTTGACGGCGCCGCAATGGCGGCCGTTCAAAGTTTAGCCCGAAAATGGGTCAATGCATCTGGGCGAAACTGCCAATTATGAGCACAGGCGAATTCAGGAGAGCCGGGCCAGATTTGATTCGCATGAATCATCACGAATTATGGGCGAAACAAATGTTCTGCGAATTAAGGCGTAGTCGCGAATGAGATACGTACCGTACATGTATGTCGTAAAGCCTTTCCCCGTAGGTTTGTGATCGAATTACAGACGTACATATAAACTAGGATTATCATGTGGAGGATGAGAAATATCCTGGACACATAACGCATGTATGGTGACTCGCATACTTAACTTTAACCACAACCGACGAAGAGAAGAAAGAAAAGATAGCTGGCAGGCAACGTTGCATTCGTTTTGCCCGCTCTGTCTGATCTACTGAGTGAGTTCATTTATTGATTGGCTGTCCAATCATGGTAGAGCACCGCGCAGTCGGATCGTCTTTCTTTTGTTTCTTTGTCTGTCCTTCCCTTGAAATATGGACCGGTAGGCTGCGTCTTTAAACGCCTCGTGTCGTGGTTTTGTTATTTATAGGTAACCTTGGATTGCTTGCTAGTATGACTTCTGTCTCCTCTGTTCTTTCCTTCAATTCTACTTTATCTTGTTATTCATTTTTGACTCGGAAACAGGGACATGGTGGCATTCACGCAGACTGAAGAAAATTTGGATCTCTCCGTTAATAGCTGTTGTTCTCGATCTTGTTCCGGAGGAACAGAGACGCTAGGTACATGGGATTTCAAGTGCTCACTTCTCGCCTCGCTGCCCCGCTCACGCTCAGACCCCTTTCGCTGAAATTTTTGGTGACTTTTTGGAAAAATGGGCAGGGTTATCTTATTTAATGAAGGTCCGTTTGCCTTGCATTGCTATTTTTAGGCCAAGTGAAGTTTGTTTTTTTCAATCTTCGCCTAGGTTACTTAGTGTGAACTTTGAAACGACGTATTTCTTGCTGAACCGAAAATGTGCGTGCGTTCTTTCTCGCGTTTCTGTGTCCTAATGATTCCAGTCGGACATGGCGAGTGAGATAGGAGAGCATCGGTTGTCGCGGTCGGTGGAGCCGGACTGGGAGCGAGTGACCAGTGTGAGTGTGGAGTCGGTCGGTGACGACGGCGATCTGTTCGTGCGTTTACCTCGCTACAACGACGACTACGTGGCCATGGACCAGGAGCTGCAAGCAGAGATGGCGTCCTTCCTCAGCACCCACCCTCTCGACCCCGACTGCCCTTCTGTGGTGATTCCGAAGCGGAGTGCTGTGGTTGTGCGATACGAGGACGAGCGCTGGTACCGAGCGGTGGTTGTGGCTCAGCTGCAGAACCGCAGTGTGGTGCAGGTGCGTCTGGTTGACTGGGGAGAGTCGGTGCGTCTCTTTGCCATGGACAACGTCTACCCGCTGCCACCCGCCTTCCTCCGCTTCCCCGCCTTTGCCCTCCGCACCACTCTGCAAGGCTTTCAGAGGGGCCGCTGGACTCAGCAACAACTGGCTGCACTGCGTTCGGCCGTCAAACAGTGCAAACCTCTGCTGGCTCGATTTGTGTCTTTCTCGCCGCACCACCACACCTACGAAGTTAACCTGTTCTCCGGTATATTCATTCGTGCTCAGCAGCAGTGCACGGCTTGTCTGCTCTTTTTCAGACTTGACTCATCCTTCTGGACGCCGGCTGGACATAGCGCAACATCTGCGTGAGTTGGTTGCATCGCCGCAAGCAGTGCCAGAGTTAGCTGTGTCGTTGGACAGTTCTTTCTGTGTGGCCAGTGCCGAAGCTCAGAATGCTCTGCCGTCGTCTGCTGGCGAAGGCGATCAACTGTTTTCTAGCCAGCTGTCGTCACGTGGCCCAACCGACAGAATGCAGTGGTTTGATCGGAATATTCTAACTGAACAGGTATGCATTATGTTTGATACTCAACAAGTTGTATTAACAGATTTGCAGTTTATTGGTTTTGTTTGAAATGTCTGTAACGTCTCAATACTTCAGTTTTATACATATTTCAGACCTTAGCTAGTTAGTTGAACTCTTTTAATTGGTTTCTTAAACTTGTACGTTTAAAGACGCGTGTGCAAGGGGGTTTCTCCGAGGTCAGATGACAAAGATAAAAATCTAATGTAATAAGCGCCTCAGGAAGCCGTAGGAAACCTCATGAATCAGTTTCGGCACCTGCACAACCTTTATCCAACAAGTACGTACGCGCTGAACGCTAATTTTCTTAAAAATATTTAGTTTTTCGATTAAACTTTTGTTTGAATTACTCTATAACACTTCGAAAAGACCGTTCGCATATATGCGTAGGTTCGTACATAAGTACGAATGGCAACTTCGGTTAAACGAATAAGTTTTGGAAGCTCCCCAGCTGACGAACCCATGCCATCCTGAAGCTATATAGCAAACATGTAACAAGGAGGTCTGCCCCCCCCACCCGACTTAGCCCCCTTCCGATTTTTCTGACAAGTATTTTCTTGAGCAAATTTTTTCAATTTCAGGCACAAAATTGTCTAAATCGCCTCGAAAACTGCAGTGTTAGCTGTATTTGAGCCCAAATTAGCGATTTTTGACGATTATATAGTGCCCAACCTTACACAAAATTTTATATAGCTAAATAGGACTCGGCCGCTACCCTGCCGCTCCTCCTCACTTACTTCGTTGTGTTGGTTTACTGTTTAGTCTAGCGGTCCCGCGCTTTCCTGCCTCCTAGGGGAAAGTGCATAGCCTACACGCAAAGGAAAGATACTAATTTTGTGTTATCGGTGTCAGACCCAGCTGTGCCCCGGTTTTTGCGACAGGACTTTTACACTAATGTGGAATTCTGTTTTGATTATCCTAAGTGCATTGGAGCTGCTTCTGTTTTTGCTGAGATCTGTGTAGCAGCGTCAAGTGCTGTCATTGGTTAGGATTTTTAGTGTTTCTTTTGTATTATTGCAGCGATTTGTCAATCCTAACTACAGTGTACCTGTTTGCCTTTTTTCATAAAAGCTGCATAGCAGATTACCGATTGGTTGAAGGAATGCTTGATATTATTGACTGGGTGGCCCAACAGAGGCAGGGATCGCTGAGATCCAGCTAAAATGAGATGTAGCGCCTAAAAACAAACAGCAAATGCAAATGTGCACAGATTCTAGCGTAATCGTCGCAGGAAAAAACAGGTCGGGTAACGGGTAACCCAAAAATGATTCTGGTCACACCACAATGTCGATTCCGATTACTCTTAACTTAACATGAACACAAGCTTACTTCTGAATTTCGGAAGCAAAAACGGGCCCCATGGGCTGGTAAGATATTGAGTCGGGTCGCCTGAACAAAAACATTTTTGTGGTTCGTAGAAACCACTGAACCTTTGTTCGGAAAATTGGCTCATTTTTGCTCACGAATGGCGACTTCTGGCAAACGACCCAGTTTCGGGTGAAATGGTCTTTTCGAAGTGGATTGGTTTTTTACAGTTTTTGTCTAAAATTCGATTGTTGCTGGAAATTTTCTTCGAGAATTCTGTCTTTTTACCGGCAGCCTTGTTTCCAAAACTTTAGCAAATAATCCAATTTCACGCCAAGATTGCGGCTTGATCCAAGGCAACAGGGTGGTTGGCTGCCTTCTGAGCTGCCGGCCATGAACATGAATGGTAGTAGCAGTTGTGCGCTTGCTTGGTTTTTTGAACGTGCGTACTCTCTTTAAGCGCTACTGTCCCACCAACCTACTGTCAGCCTTAACGTATTGCAGCCGAACAGTCAACGGTTGCAGGAGGACTGGACACCAACCCCGTCTGTGCGAGCCTGGTCAGACAGTGGGGCGACGGCAGTGAAGGCGGCCGAGCCGTTCAGACGGTATGGCTGCGAGTTGTTGGGTGCCAGCTGCAAAGTGATCCTAACCGAAGGCTCCGGGGCCGACGACTTCTTTGTGCAGCGGAAGGAGGACAGCGGAGAACTGACTCGTCTCAAGAATCTATGCGCGCTGGTGGTGCCGACCAGTGAAGGCCAGCGTTCGTTGCCGTTCCCGGCCCAGTACGGCGCTCGTTGTCTGGTCTGGCACCAGGCTTGTCTGAAGCGCGCCGAAGTGCTGGTCGACCGACATGAGGACGGAGTGGAAGTGTTCTTGGTGGACTTGGGCTACAGACATTTGTGTGAGCCTTCTCAAACCATCGCAATGCCGGCCTGGTCCTCTCTCAACCAACCGCCGGCACTGGCTATTCACTGCCGCTTGAACGGAATTGAGGTGCTGCCTGACAAGTGGGAGCAACAGCATATGATTGACTTTAAGGTGCAGTCTTTCGTTGACCCTTTGCGTCAACCGTCTTCTTTCTACATGGGCCAGAAAAATCTGAGTTGCCACTGAGGGAAAGTAGAAAAATTTGCGTAAGATTTCCCATTTTTGAGGCGGCAAAGTTTAAATTACAATATCATTCATATGCAACAAATTAGATGGACGTAAGAGAGGTTAAAACAAAAAGTTAGCAAAAAACTGTGATTTTATAAAAAAAAATCGGTCTTTTTGTTTGCGAATCTCTCAACGCTCTCTCGGCCGCCACTATCCGCTCTCACTCCCCGCTCTGTCACAATCCCATCCACTTAAGCCGAAATGTCCGCCGGCCTGGTTGCAAAGCAGAAATACTAGCTTGCAAACTTGAGACCCCCAAATTTCTTACAGATGATGTTGTAGGAAGCAGTTGAGAAATCGGAGCTCCAGTTCTTGATGGTGGAGGGCAGTGGAGAAGACGTCCAGTTTGTGGTGGATGCGGCCGACAGCGACGGACGTTCTCTCAGACACCGACTGGTCAGCTCCAACTTGGCTGTTTACAGTCCGCCCACCGCCGGTTAATTTCTTTTCACTGCCTGCGTACCTGAAATAGGTTTCGTCATTTTCAGCTGCCGCAGCATGTGCAGTGTCAAATGTTGACACAAGTTTGAAACAGAATAGCGAAGAGAGAGCGGTCGTAAGTTCCGGAATTGAAAGCTGGCTGCTTGAAGGCAAAACCCATGCAGAAACCGGTCAGTCCGTTGCTGATGGAGAGCTTTCCTCCGAGCCAGTGTCTTCTCATGCAAGCGAGATGCGTTCAATCGACTACAGACTGCTTTGGCGCTTCAGTCGCAGGAAAATGGAAGTGAAGAAGTTCAGTGTGCACGTGACTGAGATTGCAGGCAAGTCCATTTCTTTTCCAACTCGTAATGTACAATGTAAGGGAGTTACTTTAGAGTCGACTGGAGAGATCTACGTACAGTTCGGCAACGAAGTTGACCGGCTTAACGAAGTCACTAACCAACTGCTTAACATGGTCGATCCGAGACTTGCTAAAGTTGATATCAATGATGGTATGTCTTGTTGTGTCTGGGCTCTGTTCGGTCAGTCACGATGCTACATCAGCCGAAGAGGTCTGGTGGTATGGTATATGCGTACAAGTTGTATAGCGATAGCGATATCATCGCTCCCTGGAATTTACCCATCCTCAAGTTGGGTTGAACCTAGTGGTGTAAAGGAGTCTCGGGTCAACTCGAATAACTCTGTATTTTGAAAACTGTGTTACGGAATCGAGGCTCAGTTTGAAGAAAACCGAGTTTACCAAGCATACCTAGTTTGCGTAAATTAATCAAAAATAGCTTTTAAATTGTAAACAAAGGTTTTTTGCGTGAATGAAAAAGGTTCTTGTACTGGTCTAATTGCTGTACTACTCATGGTTCATGCCGGTCAGCAGGGGAATGTCGGGAATTTTTGATTTTCTCAGTTTGGACGTTCAAGTTGGAGTTTCATTTTCTGGTGTCTGACAGTCTGCATTCAAACGATCACCTTCATTCGTTTCTTAAGCTAGGATCTCGACTAGCATATGGGTTTGTAGCTGTTCCAATGGACTTTCATATTGTTCGAAAAAAATGGAGTGGCATTTCTGCAAATTTCGTAATTTTCGGTAAATATCTCGCTAACCAGCTATGATTTGGAAACGGCCCCAAAATGAAAGGGCATTGGAATAGCTACAAAACCATATACGAATCGGGCTGCTAGCTTAAGAAACGAATGAAGGTGATCGTTTGAATGCAGGCTGTCAGACACCAGAAAACGAGCCTGAAAATCCCTGCCTACCCAACTATGAGGGGATGTACTGTAGCTGCGATTCCAGGGGTTGCTGGTGGGCGGGCATGAACCGTTAGTCTTCGATTGAGCTCTGTTTAAACATATTTTAATATCAGCCAGATCCTTGAGATGACCCTACTTTCCCCATCTCTTCGGCACCTGAGCTGACTTTCTCGCTAAGTGTATCTTAAATTTCCCGATTTGACTCCTGCTACGAACCAATTTGGCTTCGGCTGATTGCAGAGATGCATTGTTTCTCTCGCCTTGTGAGCGCAGACGGCGGTGAAATGGTTGGCAGAGTAGCAATAAGAGCAGTGTCGTCCGATGGATCTCACGCAGATGTAAGTTCTGCAGTGCAAAAGAGACCGGAGCTGCCGAAATTGCTCGATTTGACCGACTTGATAGTTTTTGGTTTATAGACTTTTATACGTTTAGATTTTCTTCGTTGATTTCGGTGCGAGTCGCTCGAGTGTGCCGGTCGACAAGATCTTTGCTTTGCCGCGCCGTCTTTCCTGTGCTGAACTGCAACCACTAGCCGCACGTGTTTTTATGGACGGCATAGATCCGGTCAAACTTAGACATACGGCGGCACCCCGCTTGCTCCGCAATGTGCCCAATGGAAAACTTTTTATGAGGCCCGGTGCGGTCAGTTTTTGTTCTTTAGAACAATGCTGTATTAAGCTATACGTACGTACGTATACCTCCTGTCTGTACCTGCTGTGGTTTTAGTGTACGATGGCGGAGCGGGCTTTGGCCGGTACACATACGTCGAATTTACGGTTCAAGAGGACGACGGAGAAATTGACCTTAAAACATTGCTAGGAAAAGCGGGTAAACAAGCTTGTTCATATTTTTCCTTCGTATACAAATAGTAGCAAAACGCACTTCAGAACAGGCGAGCGGTCTGTCTGAGCCATCTGCGGTGCCATGTGTCAGTAGTCCTGAAATGGTCTCGGCTTCGTCTGTTGCTGGTAGCGATCAGTCTCGCATGAACAGACGGAACGCCGAAACGTTTTGTCGTAAGTTTTACAAGCCCACAACTTAGAACCAGACATGGGCTAGCATTTCGGCTGATGGGGGTAGAATTTTCAATTCCTGAGGGGGGTAGGAGCGCCTGATGGGTGGCTGAGGGGGGTGGTAAGCCAAAAAAGTCCGATTTTTGGCGTAAATCAGGGTTTGTTGGCTTATTTTTCATTAAAATAAGTTAAAATTAGCTATTCTGAGCTCATTTACGTACGCCTATATTCCAGGCATATTTTTATCATAATTTTCTATACAAAATTCTTCCCAAAAATTCCTGATGGGGGCTAGCGGCCGGCTGATGGGGGGTAGATCAGAGCCTGATGGGGGGCCAACCCCCCCCCTCAGCCCCCCCTTTGCCCATGTCTGCTTAGAACCATCTATGCCTAGTAGTAGTTCACAGAAGTGCAACTCCAAATGTTGATGATAGCAAGTTGTACGTACATGCCCAAGTGAATAGGAACTACTCGATGTGTAGTTGCACCAACGCCACATACCATTCATGTAACAGGGGGTCTGGGGGTCTACCCCCACCCGACTTAGGCCAGACCCCCCGATGGGCCCCCCGAAGCGATTTTCCCGACCCCCACCAATTTTTCTGGCAAGTAATTTGTTGACCAAATGTTTGCGATTTTTTACTATTTGAGACACAAAAATTTCCAAAATCCCCTGCAAAACAGCACTTTTTAGCTGTATTTCAGCCCAATTTAGCGATTTTTAGCCAAAAAATTGCGTTTTTTTCTATTTTTGAGCGTTTTTAAGTGCCCAACCCCCCTCGAAAATTTTAGGCTCCGACCCCCCCGGTCGGGGCCAGACTCCCCCTTCGGCGGATGACCTGTTACATGTATGCCACATGCTGTACCTGCTAAGAAGATGTGGTCGGAGCTGAGCACGCATTGGCTTCTCTCAGCATACTTGCAGCAGGTCATCCAGTGAAAGTGGTAGGGGGCTGGGGCACTGAGCATACATGGGCCGGGGGGTATACCCCTCCCCCTCGACCGGCCATACCCCCCCCTCGGCCGGCCATACCCCCCTCGCCCACCCACCCCCCTCCCGGAGGGAGGAAATTTTCGCTTATTTAAGGCAAAATATGCGTTTTTTGGCCTTTTTCCGCCCCCCCCCCGAGGTCTCCAACCCCCCCTACCCCCCTCCGGATTTTTCCGCCCCATGTATGGACTGAGTCAAAATTTAGTGAGGGTTGAGTACGAAATGTAGTGGGAAACTGTTACAGACGCTCAACAACAACAATCGACTGATGCTCTGGAGTTGGTGGAAGAATTGGATGAGGGAGAAAGTGGACACGAAGTAGTGGTGCCGTGTGGCAGGACTCTGGTATGGTTTGTGTCTTCTGTCTCGTGCAATAATAACTCTGCTCTGCTCTCACCTACTGTATGAGTAGATCGGTTTCTTCTCAAATCGCAATCATAAGTGAAATGTGACAGCATTAGGTATGTATTTGTTAACAGAAGAGCACGTGGCTGCTAGGTCCTTGGGCGTAGTTAAGGACAACTAACAATTAGTAATCGAGGACTGTGATTTGCGTAAGAGCATTGCTAGCAAACCGCCTTGCACTGGAGCTTCTGACTTTGTTCTGGTCGTCAATTTCCACATATTTCTTACTAAAAAGTTTCGTGTCCAATAAACTTTGGCCATGTACCGTACAGTGTGTGTTTGTTGTAGGTGTTCACAAATCGAAATCGAAACTGGATCAGCAAGGTAGAGGTGCAGGTACGTGGCATATACTGCATACTCTCTGTTTTTATTGCTTCTTCGTTCATCACACACGCAGCATTTATCCCTACCAGTACAGTAGGTAGCTTGCATGCAACCAATCTGCTCTGCTATGGTTGTCCCCCACTCGCAGAAGGTTGGTCTTAGCTAAACCCAGACATAGGTTAGCATTTTAGTTGAGGATGGTAAATTTTTAAATCCTGAGGATGGTAAGGCAAGAAAAAAGTCCGATTTTTTTTACAAAAATCAAGGTTTTTAGGCTTATTTTTCACTAAAATGGGTTAAAATAAGCTATTCTGAGCTCATTTGCACCTAATCTATGCATACTTTTGCCATAATGTTCTATACAGAATTCTTCCTAAAAATTCTTGAGGGTGTAGCGGCGGTCCGAAGGGGTAGGTTAGAGCCTGAGGGGTCAATCCCGGTCAGACACCCCTTACCCATGTCTGGCTAAATCTATGTATACTAGTCATACATGTTACAGGGGTCCCCGGGGGTCTGCCCCACCCGACTGAGGCCAGCCCCCGAAGATCGGAAAGCCCTTCCCATTTTTCTGGCAAGTATTTTTTGAACAAACCTTTACAACTTTTTAGAATTTCAGACACTAAAATTGCTAAAATCGCCTGTGAAACAGCACTTTTTAGCTGTATTTGAGCTCAAATTATCGATTTTTTTTGCTATTTTTGAGCGTTTTAGTACCCAACCCGCTCCCCTGGATTTTGAGTTCATATGCCCTCCCCATTCGGCGGATGATCTGGTACGTGTATGGTACTACTGGTTGTAGGTCTAATCCAATTTTACAGCGCATTTTTAGCCATTTTTAGGGAACTCGGTCAACTATTCCATTCCCCCTAGACGACCTCAAACACCTACGGCGGGTTTTTTAACCATGTTTCCATGTAGGACTAAATTAAATTGGGTAATTTGAGCTGCTTTTGGACTGTCTAAACGTGGAAACTTCTCATTTTGTCATCATTTTCATGTGCACTACATGTGTTTTTATAATGATGATACTTATGTTACTCTGATTTCTGTACTGTTCAAAAGCACATTCTCATTCTCTTAGGACTGTGTTTGTTAATCAATGGTTGTGTTTTTCCAGATATTCTCCGAATTTCGGGTTATTTTCCTACCCTGTGCATTTGTGTAATAAGTTAACTTTTTACTACAGCGCGGCTAGGTTTCAGAACTCGCCACCGGTTCAGTGCAAATCGTCAAATTCTGAGTCAGATGATGTGAGGGCAGTTGACTCTGGAGTTTACAGTTCTTCTTGCACTCCTGACTCGTTCGCACTGGTAAAAACAGTCTCTGCTGCATGGATTTGTGGAAGAATTCAATTATGCCACCAGTGTACGTACGTACATTAGGGTTAGGCTAATTGTGTGTGTCTGTGTGCTGTTGTTGTTGTGCACGGTTAACCTGTGCTGTATTTCAGCGTCATTCTGTGTCTCCTCCGTTCAAGCTGTCCGAGTTGTCTAGCGAAGATGTGACTATGCAGGAAGAGATTGGAGTGCAGCCACTTTTCTGCCAGTCAGACGCCGTAGCTGGCAAGGAGATGCGCGTGGAGTTGACCGACGTAGTCAGTTGTGAGCAGTTTTGGTGTGTGCAGATGAACGGAGCCCTCTACAATGCTTTGCTGCGCCACATGAACGCACTCAAGCAGCCCTGTCGACCGAGGGTGGTTAGTGTCGGCTCGCAATCTTTGGTGTTGGACGAAAAGGTTGGTGAGCGTTGTCGCGTGGAGGTGACCGAACTGCACAAGGACGAGGCCTGCGTTGATCTGGTACAAGTGGACAATCGCATCAAGCTCAACCGAGTGCCGATCGACAGTTTGATAGCGGCCAGTTCCCGCAGAGTCTGTCAGGTGCCGGTGCAGGCGTTCAGAGCTCGACTCGACGCCCCTTCAAACCACCGCTGGTCTTCGGCTGCGCTGCGTCGCTTAAGAAACATCGCCGATTGTCGGCGGACTGCCTTGCACGCTAGAGTGGTTGAGGTGAAGGAAGATGGAATTAGGTCGGTGATCTTGATCAGCAACGGACTCCAACTGAACGATACCTTGGTGCAGTCGAAGTGATATAGTTGAACCTACGTACGTACAGTTTGCGCTCCTTTCTGTTAGTCCGCTTTGTGTTCTGTTCACTGTTTCTAACCGGTGGTTGGTGATTTATCTTTGTTACGGTTGGTTGCCAATCTCGCTGCCATTGTTGTTTGGTAAAGAGTAAACGTCTGTAGTTTATTGCTTTTTTGATCTGTTTTTGCTTTTGAACTGGTGCGAATTCCTGATTTGCTGTCTCTTCGCCATTCAACGATTGGCTGCATTGAGTAGTGATTTTTTAAGGCTGTCCAGCCTAAAGTTAAGAGATGTGCAGGGGCCGGATATGCCCGTTGAGGATTTTTGGCGGGTCGCAACGGTCATGTACAAAACAGAATTTTTATGCACGGCGTACACCCTGAAAATCGAAATACACGCCACTGTTCTGTTTCAGAATGCCAATTTTCAAAGCTTAGCTGATATTCAGCTTTTAATTTGAAAATCCAGACCAAATTTTCGAACCTGTAGTCAGACAAAGCAACAACCGTACAGGACCGGGCCTGATTTTGATGCCTCCATTAAAAGGCTCTAATAAGAGCGTGGGGTGTCCGGAAGGACAGTGGAACTTAAAGAAACGGGTCTATTTGTTCGATGTGTACAATGAGAGGCAAAAGAAGCCACCAGTGTGGAAGGTCTCCTCTACGTGCAATTCTTAACTGGCAGGTACGATTGTATACAAATAATGATACAGTAGTCATACAAACAGGTCCGGGGGTAGGGGCTTCGCCTGCGTGATGGGGGTTTCGTCCATTGTGGGAGTTCACAATTTCAAAAAGCTTCAAAACGGCAGGAACAAGCATTTTCGCCATGTCTTAGGAAATAATAAGCCTAAAAACGCAATTTTAAGCAGCCAAACAGCGTTTAACTGCTGAAAAACAAGCATAAAATGACAGAAAGGGCTTTAAAGAACAGCGATTTCAATGGACGTATGCAGCTCGAATCGATGATTTTCTGGCCGGCAACGCAGACTTTCAGGAATTCTACAAAGCAGTGGCAGCTTATGTACGCACCCGATCGGATGAGCTGGACTGGACTGGCACTTTGTTTTGTGAGTGTCTGTTAGTATCTTTCTCTGATAGGAAAGTTGTGTTTGCAGTCCGAACCGAAGCGCCAAAGATGTTTGAAAAGAAGCGTCTGAGGGAGAGAGCAATGCTGACGGAGTTGTGACCAAAGCTGCAGTGACTGGTAGCTGATCTTTGATTGGACTGATTGTATTCGGTTTCTTTCAGAAGTTCTCGATATGCACATCGCTCTGATTGCAGTGCAGTGCATGGCAGAGACAGACGCGCCCAGAGAATCGTTCACTCCGTGTGAGGTGTTGTGCATCTGTTCTGCCTGAGCCGTGCCTTTCTTTCGTCCGATTTGTGGTACAGCTTTCCTAAGCCATGGTGCGCAGCGCAGCACTGGAACTATTTGGCTAAGTATAAGGTATTTAATTAGATGCGTCGGTCAACGTACTGCAACGTATGGTGCGCTTGTTTAAGGGTCTCTATGTGTTGAAAGAAGTTTTTCTACTAGTCATAAATCGCACACCAAGGACACAATCACACACGCAACCACTCGACAGCTCAATAATACAAACACTCCCGGAATCACGCATTCCTTCAGTGTGTACGTACATACGTGCACTTGCAGATTTCCTGGGATCACCTAAATAAGAAAGATGCAATCACGTCAGCGGCTAACCGGAAAATGCAGCTGTCAGGGTTGCTTTTGCAGACGCTTCAAGTTCAAATAGAACAAACGAAGACGTCACATTCAGTCATGATCAAGAAGTAATGTTGGCCCCGTTAGCATTGAGAGCAGAGGTCCAGTCTGTGTCAAATTCGGTGCAGAGTCCGTGCCGTCAAATTGGAAGAAGAGATGCAGCTACTCGGGCCGTCAGCCAACACAATGCTTCAGCAAGAAACGGCTCAGTCGGTCTCGAGTTGGGCGGAGTCGTTCGTCAACCTGTACTAACATGTTGTCTTGCTTGGGCGACAAAATAAATAAATAAACCGTCGTGTGTACGACCGGTTGCCTGCGCCCGTGCAGTCAACCGCAGTGAAGGCCCTCAGTGCCAGTTTCCGACCGTCCGGTGGCTCCCTCGATGACCGGTGGCGTACACAGGATTTTGCAAAGGGCTGTAAAATTTTGAAATTGTCTGGTTGGCCTAGGGCGAGAAAATGTTGCAAATTTAGCCTTAATTATATAACCTCCTAAAAAGAGTTTATTAGGCATGCACACAGGAAACAATGACCGAACATAGCAATGTATTAAACAGACAGAAAGCCGAGTATGTATACGGATCTTTCATCACTCCCCTGGGACGAGCGTCAAATCGGGGCCACATCTGTGCCTGAAGATCGTCCGGAACCTGGACAAACAGGAGAGCGAGAAGCTGACTGGGAAACGGGAGACGAACTGGATCCTTGAGACAAGTGATGTTGACCGCCACTTACTGAGGCCGGCCATTGATTATGTCGAATTGAACTTCCCCACGCACAGCGAAAGATTGGAACTGGAAGGGTGACCATCAGACGGCAGAAAGAAGTAGTTTTGTTGAATATCGTACCGAGAGATGAATCCATCACAATAACTGAACCCTTGAACGACGCCAGTGACATGAGATTCTATTGTAGGCCAGTGATGAGTGAAGAGAGACTGAGAGGGATGCGGAGATTGAGCACATAAACGGCGAAGGACTGGTTGAACTGGAAAGGGAATGCAGGAGTAGACTTGGTAGGAGTATAAAGATATGGAGTAGATTTAGGAGAGACGGCTCTGAACGACAATGACGAGATAATATCTACTGACGATACATTATGTTACTGATTTTGTTGCAGTTGTAGCATCTGAGAGGAAATGAAGAATCGACGGAGACGCCAACGGCGGCGAGAGTTTCGGCCCTGGGCAAACGAGAAAATTGGTTTTTGAAGTAACGGGAAACCTGGATGACGTCTGGAGTGAGCTGCTGTTGTAAAAGTGAGAGAGCGATTTGAATGGGAGATGCGACTGGTTGTAGAAGGGGCTCGAGATGAGAAAGCGCAGCATCGAGAGTTGTACTAGTCTGGGCATAGGAGAGTGAATGGAACTATTGATGGGCTTTTACATCTAAGGCGTCGTCGACCACTCTTCTCCAAGCTTGAAAAGCATGAAACCTAAGCCTAAACCTAAGCGAAGCTAGTAGGAGAGTACAAATGTAAATTCGTACATATATCTTGAGCTTGAAATTTGTGACTTTGTTTTTGCATTTTTTCTGCACAGTCCGGAATAATACTGGATTATATTGCAAGCTTATTCTCAGGCTTTAAGCCAAATAGCCTTTAGTTTAGTCTCAACTGAATACTGTATTACCAATAATATTACATATTACGTAGGCCAACAAACAAGTCTGTTTTTTGCAGATTGGGGGCGGTGATCTACAGTCGTTTTTTGCAGTTTTTCAATTACTGGTCACTTACCCCTTAAAGTGTTTCTCCTCGTCCTCGTTCGTTCGTTGTTGGTTTGGCTTGGTTTGGTTTTGGTTGTTGTCTGCGTCTCTTGCGGTAAGTAAGTAACGTAGGTTTACTACGTTCAGTAAACCAACATAAAGATCAGTCAGGACGATGGGTGAGCTGCGCCGTTTGTCCAGCTACAAAGCCCTACCCTTTATCTTATTTCGATTCGATTCGATGTAACGGGGGTCGAACAAGTCGGCCCTACGATTAATTAGACCCGAGGGTCCAAGGGTTTTGCTGCCCCGTATTAAATGAAATCGAGCAAGTCGAACTTAGGGCTACCTCCTACTCGAGGTTTTAATTACCCTCAGGAGGTCTGTAACAGGTAGGCCTAGGTCACTCAGCTCCTGGGTGTCAGTAGTGTTGTTACAATACCAAAATTTCCGTTTGACTATGACTATGACTACCGCTGGTTTGAGTACAATACCCAAGTAGTCAAATTTGACTATATTGTAGTCAAACTATTTGACTATGATGAGCACCGGTTTGACTACTTTGACTACCTTTTGAGACAGAGCAAAATTGACAGTTTGAGCGATTTATCGTGTTTCAGTCACCAAACGTCAGCCAGAAAAGCATGTGACTTAATCAACAAATCGTTTATCCTGAAAAAAACCGTTGTTAGCCACTAAAAAGTATCACAGAATCGTTCTTTTCTCTTCAAAATTTATTGTTAAACATGAACAATACGCTGGGGGAAAACGCGCCGTAAAGTAGAATAATACGCCGTTTGTGTGTGAAGCCTAGAAAAATTTTGAGTTTTCTTTAACTAAAAAGTGTATTCTACTGCACGTCATAATTTTAATCCTGATTTGGTGGAACTGTAGAACTTGCATCAAGCAGAGATTCGATTCACTGACTGACCCTTCACTTCATTGTTTCAAAATTGTAGAGAAAACTTTGTTTGGTGTTCTAAAGTGATTAAAAATGTTTCAAGTTTGTAAAATATTTTTGTTGTAAACAGCAAAAAGGGTTAAAATACGCTTGAAAAGCCTGCTTCTTATAACAAAATGTAGTCATAGTCAAACGGTTTGACTACCTGGTCTTCGTTTGACTACGTATTTATGGTAACGAAGGTAGTCAAACTTTGACTTTGACTACCTGTCTGTTTGACTGCGATATCACAAAAGTATTAACTATGACTTTGACTTTGACTAGTAGTCATAACAACACTAGTGTCAAGTAACCTCCGTCCCAAGATCCTATGCCTACTCCCAACCCAACCAATGCGTCACATTGTGTGACCAAGTGTTCAGGTGTTTCCTCCTCTAAGCAGAAGGAGCATGTTGGATCATCCACCAGGCCCATAATGCTAAGATGCTTATTCAAGTTACTACTGTGTCCAGTCAACCAACCGACCACCAGTTTTAGTTCCCTTCTACTAAAACTAAGTAGTTCTCTGGTTACTACCGATCTGGGTCCCAGAATGAACTGCTTAGGGGTCGTGTCATATGCGGCACCAGAAATTCTGGCAGAATTCCAGTTACTCCGGCCAGAATTCTGGCCAGAAATTCTGGTCGGCTGAGACCAGAAGTTCGGTCTGAGGAGCCGCAAATTCTGGTCCGGTGA
Organism: Sabatieria punctata; assembly: GCA_030248155.1. NCBI lineage: Eukaryota > Metazoa > Nematoda > Chromadorea > Araeolaimida > Comesomatidae > Sabatieria > Sabatieria punctata. Next base: position 66,985 of record JASANB010004362.1, on the reverse strand, counting down.
TCAATCAAATCTGACAGGTGCTGACCTCAGGGATGCCTGGTCCTCAGGTTACATAATGGATTAGGCAGGGAACTGACAAGCGCAAACGGGCGAAGGTTATAAGCCTGGCTTTGTATTGAAAACAAAGGTCGATACCAAAACTAGGCCGTGCAGCACCAAACAATATTGTACACATTTTCTCTGTTGTATCGTCTGTGTTTGCCATGGCTGCGGAACGTATGTATCTGATTCACTATGAGGTTGAAGCCGAGTCAATGTGGATGTCCGAAAAACAGCTAAACGTGACTGGCGCAGCGAAAAGTTATTTGGTGGATGACGTTGTTAGCGTCAAGTGGAAAGGTGGCGGCTCTTACCGGGCCACCATACTTGAAATTCGGCCGCCTCCTCCTAATTTTTTTTTATCGACAGCACAACCGACCGTTGAATCTCGCTTTTGCGCTGCTTTGTAACCAGTTGACTTTATGTAGCTATCAACCACAGACGGCAGCTCCAAAAAGCGCTTGTGTAGAGGCAGCTTACTGCGCTTCAGAGGCCGCAAACTAGTATCCAAATCGGGCAAGTGTAAATCCTTTTCTGGGGTGCAACCACTAGGGTAAAACAAAAGAGCTGATTTTGGTGAAAAATACTGGCGTTTAGGCAACTCCAAAAGTTTTCCGACGTTGAGGCAGATCTAAAGGCCGGCGGATCTGGTCTGGTCACTGCTGTTGTGCATATTTTGTCTTCTTTGCTTCATTCAACTAATAAAGAGAGTGCAAGGCGTCAAGTATTACATCAAACATGCCGCGCGTTCTGGCGGCTACAAGTGGAAGCTTCCGACCCGCGGCAGTCAAGCACGCACCTAACAGCTGTTAAGGATTACGTAGCAAACAGACCGGCCCCAGCAAATTCCGCTCACACCTGACGCAAACCGAAATTTCGGTTGGCCGACCCTGATTAGCGCCAGAATTAGCGGCCAGAATTCTGGTCCGGAATTCTGCCTCTGAACAAGAATTCTGCCCTAATCCCCAGAATTCTGCCAGAATTAGCGGTACCGCATATGACACGACCCCTTAGACTGCCTACAGTCGGTCCGTAGATCCCAGGCAAATTGCAGCTGGTTCTTAGCCCAACTTCTTAATTCAGTCCGTACTTTTCTAACCGAGATGCCAAGGGCCTGTTCCGGCCCTATAAATGGCAACTCTGAAGCCGCCCGAACTAGTCGGTCAGCCTGTTCATTTCGCTCCACATCCGAGTGTCCAGGTACCCACATCAGCTGTAGCTTCCGAAGCGCCAGTCGTTGTAGTTCCCTCACAGCCTGCAACCAACTTAGAGCTGATGATGCGTGGAGGTACCAATGTTTTAAAGCCGCTTGACTATCTGAGCAAATACAGATTCTGCTCCAGACAGTTAACTAATCCAGGAGTCCTGGCGCAGTTCAGAGACCTCCACCTTGAAAACCGTTGCGTATTTTCCCAGGGTAAAGGAATCTTCTGCCACTAGTCTCTGTATAAATACTCCTGCTCCCGAATTCTCTAGACCTGTTAACCTGGAACAATCCGTATAACGGTAGAGAGTATCGGTTGCATTGGGAATATTCCCTTGCCTTGCCAGACCTCCTACTTGGGAAGTCGACCTGATATTTCTTATCAAACACATAATTGGGTAGTTGTTGGTTACTTGGGAATTGGTACAATGGCGATAAATCGCACAGTTGTGCCCAAACACTACAGTGACCACAACCCAACCTGTGCCACTGATTAATACTTTTGTCTGTAACAGATCGCCATCGCTTCCACTTGAATCCAAGTGTGTGGCAATGGAAGACACAACAGAACTTGCATTGCTGCTGTAGGTGTTGTTCTTAGAGCCCCTTATACATGTAACAGCTCCGGGCCGACCTGGGGGAGGGGGTTTTCCTCAGGTAGGGGCAAAAAATGACAAAAAGGGCTTCCAAAAACACCGATTTCTCTTCAACAGTGGAAACGCCAAATTCGGTCCCCAAAGGCTGTTCAAGCGAATTTTGGGCTAAAAATTAGGGATTTCTGACACACTACAGCAGCAAAAGCTAGCATAGGTCTAATGACTGCTAAACATAGCCACCTGGCCATCTTGGGTGACAGTCCCCAGTTGTTCCCAATAGCTCTTTTGGCCCGGCAGAAAGCTGCCTTACCTTTAGAGCATTTGATCTCAACGATGGGCTGCCTAATCTAATCGGGAGTCTAAATAGACCCCCAAATAGTTACATTGTAACTCTCTTAACTAACTGAAGCCGTTTCCTATAGATCTTAGGGAGTTTAAGCCCAGTTAGCCGCCGTTTCCTTGTGAATAGGATCAGCTCCAGCTTGTCCGGCTGTACCGTCTTCTTCACACCATCCTTGGACGCCCTCTGCATGAGGTCACACAGTGTCTAGGAATTTGTGTCTAGTGTCTAGTTTTTCCTACTGCAGTAGGGCGGCGGCGCGAGCGAGGGTGTTTATACTCCTATCGAAGACTACTGAAGGAGTCGGCCAACCTACTGCAGTAGCTACTGCAGTAGGAGTATAAACAGCGCTTTAGTATCCCACCCCACTTAATATCCCACTGGGATATTACATGGACCCTTTTTCCGCTTTTTATCCCATGGGATATTATTTGGCGGCGATGTTTATGTCAAATTTGTAATAATTTTCTTTACACACGCATGATAAAACATTGCTCCGCTTAGCCGTTTCCAATTAATATCCCATGGCTTTGTCCACTTAATATCCCATGGATATTAACTGGCGGCAATGTTTTCACTAAGAAACTTGATTTTCCGTGTTATATCCCCTGGGATACTAAGTGGAAAACTCCGGTACCCCATCATCTGCATAGCCTAGGGCGTTAAACGACGAATCGTTTAAACGCACCATTAAGCTATCTACAAGGAGTATCCAAAGTAGGGGAGATAAGACCCCTCCTTGTGGACATCCCCTGCGCGTGTTGATGGATCTACTGCATTGCCCCATATGCAGACGTGGGCAAAGGGGGGCTGATGGGGGTTTGCCCCCCTCAGGCTCTGACCTACCCCTCAGCCGACCGCTACCCCCTCAATAGCAATCAATGAATTTGAGCGGATCTACAAGGTAAGATTTGCCTATAGGAATGCCAGATAGGTGTGGTGTTTGCTATGACGTCCTAAGGTTTGTTGCTGCATTTTCAGTCAGTCACACACTCATTCGTTCAGTGTAGCTGCCAAACCAAAGTCTATGTGTACCCAGACATGGACTAGCATTTCGGCTGAGGGCAGACATGGGCAAAAGGGGGGCTGAGGGGGGTTGGCCCCCTCAGGCTCTGACCTACCCCCCTCAGGCGGCCGCTATCTCCCTCAGGAATTTTTCGGAAGAATTTTGTATAGAAAATTATGATAAATATATGCTTGGATTAGGTGTAAATGAGCTCAGAATAGCTTATTTTAACATATTTTAATGAAAAATAAGCCAAAAAACCTTGATTTTGGCAAAAAATCGGACTTTTTGGCTTACCACCCCCTCAGCCCCCTCCGTCAGGCGCTCCTACCCCCTCAGCCCCCCTCAGGAATTGAAAATTCTACCCCCCCCTCAGCCGAAATGCTAGCCCATGTCTGCCCATAAGAGCGGTCACAGTACGGAGTTTAAGCATGGCCTGCATCCATTGGATAAGGATATCCTTCACGCCTCTCCTCCTCAGCGCCCGCTCAAAAGATGCATTGGAGAAAGCTCCTTCTATATCAAAGGAGACTCCCAATGCAAACTCTTTTCGCTCTAAGGCTCTATCCACACGACCCACCAGACAGTGTAAAGCCGTTTCTACTGATTTTCCTGCCTGGTACTCGTGTTGACTAGGGTGGAGTGGTACAGTGTGTGCCGAAGCATCCCATCTCTCAACCACCTATTGATCAATCGCTCCATCAACTTGAAAGACGATAGGCTAATTGGTCGAAAGGATTTTGCTTTTGCATAGGAGTCCTCACTTGGCTTGGCTATAAAAACCACCCTCACCTCTTTCCAGAGTTGAGGTGGTATAGAAACCAGTTCAACTGATTCTCTAAACACTCGCACCATAGGTTTGATGAGAATGTCAAGCCCTTGTTGCAAGAGTGCCGGAAAACTCCGTCTGGTCCAGGGGATTTATATGGTTGGAACATTTTCACCGCCCATATCACCTTATCTTCCATGACAATTCTGTCAGCTAGTCTCCAGTCATCCCAGGCTCCCTTTAGAGCCTGGTTGTCCGTTTCCAAAGTCATGTTTGCTGCAGTTCCCCCAGGAAAATTCACGTCTAGTAGGTATGACAAAGCAGTCTCCCTACCTTCGGTGTATGTATGTCCCGTCCGGTAACTGTAGCATACCGACCTCTATTGGCGGATCCCTGTTGAGAACTCTGTTTAGCCGTGCAGTGGTCTTAACCCCCCCCCTACTTCCGTACAGAATTCTCTCCAGGATTCCTTCTTAGCAGACTTGACAGTCGCCTTATATTTCCGTTGAGCAAACCTACAGTATACTCCTCCCAGTCCTGGTCGACCCTAGTGAGTAGTGCCCTACGCAGCTTTTTCGGGCTTGCTAAAATCACTCTTTTTCAATCAATTCTCAACGAATTCGAACCATATTTGGAGGGTAGGTGCTTAATTAGTCCGGCTACCTGTGTTAGCGTTTTAGCGCGAAAATTCAAATGTTGGCGGGAAATTTAAACGAAAATGCGAAAATCAACTGGTCTCATAAAAACGGCTCTTACTCAAGAAATACAAAAGCTACGCCCGTGAAATCACGGCAGCTTATAGAACCTTTTTCAGGGTTGATTTGTCTGCCTTGCTTTGGTTGTGCTGAATTGGTTTTGTCAGTGTTGGGCGATGACGACGGAGCAGCTGAAACGTGAACTGCGTGCTATTCTGATTTCTGCTGGCCCTGGCGGACTAACGTTCGATGAACTGCAAGGAGATTATTGGTACGTGCCGGTTTTATTTTACACATGAACAGTCTTCGTGCAGATAAGGACTGTTATTTTGGCTCATGGGTGGCTGTAGAGTAGATGGACCTAATTGGGTCGGTCTCCAGAAAATCATCCAAAAACCTTAAAAAGGTTAAAAGTCGCATTTTTCCAAAACTGTACAGTGGGATGACTTTAACTTATTCTCTGAAAGTTTTGCTGTGCTACGTCATATTTATGTGCCTAAAAATGGCTAATTTTTACGGTTTGTCAGACTACCAGCATAAAAAACTCGTTAAAATCGATTTCTCCAAAACTAAGCTAAGAACCTTGGCGTTTGAGCTTGTGGCAGTTGTTTAAATTCAAGCTCTTTCCTTTCATAACTTCGAGTCTCTGAGGCCTTATTCCGAATATGAAATACTGTATGGGGTGAAAAGTCTTTCTGCGCATTATGGGAAATTGTGGTTTCCTGTATAAACGACAGAATACGGCTGATAACAATTCAAAAAAAGGCCAAAAGCATATTTTATTATATGTTTCAATGGTTTGTGGTCTTCTTTAGTCCTCGGTTTTCCGACCCAAATTATGTAAAAAAAAAGTCGGTTTTCCGACCCAAATTATGTAGGTCCACCTACCGTACTCTAGAATTTTTAAATCCTTCTCTGGTGAAGGTGACGCAGGCCTGAAGGGTTCGTGATGGGCGTATAAGCCAAATGGCCGGTGTTTTTAGGTATTTTTGGCTAAACAGTGAAAAATAGTACATAGCTCCCATGGTACCAATCCAATACCATAATGGTAATGGTACAGATACCGTTTAGATGGTACCGATCGTAATCATGTGGTACATCTGACTTGGTGCGTGGTCTTAGGTGGTGCCACTATCACTTCCTTCCAGTTATTAAGTGGTACCATATCGTTTGTCTATGCAGTTAACTGCATACATGTACGTGGGCCGGAAAAATTCGGAGGGGGTGCCCCCGAAAAGGTAAAAAATTGCCTATTTTGCCTTAAATATGCGGAAATTTTCTCCCTCCAGGAGGGGGTCAGGGAGCGGTATGGCCGGCGGAGGGGAGGGGTAAACCCCTTACCCCCGACCCATGTATGACTAACTGTGATTGATTAGTTTCAGTGACCTGACTGGAGGGCCGTTGCCGCTGCATCAGTTAGGCGTGGAGACTGTGACTGAGTTGGCGCGCTCAATCCCGGACGTTATGTATGTGCAGGAGAGGATGGGACTGCCTGTTTTGTTGGCTGTCTCTGACAGGTCGACAGAGCATCTGGAAGAATTGATCGCTCAGCAGAGACCGGCCGGTAGACGTCGTTTTGGTGGCGTTCTCTCCAAAGATCAGCTCTTGCACATTGTACGTTATCAGTCCAGACATGGGCAAAGCATACATGTAACAGCTCCGGGCCGACCTGGGGGGAGGGGGGTAGGGGGGGTTTTTTCCTCAGGTGGGGGGTCGAGGGGGGGTTTCGCCCAGGTGGGGGGTCCCAAATTTCAAAAAGCTCCAAAACGCCTAGAAATGCGTTTTTAGCACGTTTTTCTCAGTAAGGACGCTAAAAATCGCTATTTTAAGCTGCCAAATAGCGTTTTAAAGCTAAAAACAAGCAAAAAATGACAAAAAGAGCTTCCAAAAACACCGATTTTTCTTAAATATCAGCAGTGGAAACGCCAAATTCGGTTTCCAAAGGCTTTTCAAGTGAATTTTAGGCTAAAAAATAGTGATTTCTGACCCAGTTTGTTAATACTGGAGCCACTACTAGTACTTGTATTTTTTGGTCAGGGGAGGGGTCCCTTAACCTGTCTCGGGGGGGGGGGGTTGAGGGGGGGGTTGGCCTTTCCAGCAGGGGGGTAACCCCCCCAACCCCCCCCCCCTAGTACATGTATGGGGCAAAGGGGGGCTGAGGGGGGTTGCGCCCCTCAGGCTCTGACCTACCCCTCCCCCTCAGCCGGCCGCTACCCCCTCAGGAATTGTTTGGAAGAATTTTGTATAGAAAATTATGATAAAAATATGCCTGGATTAGGTGTAAATGAGCTCAGAATAGCTTATTTTAACTTAGTTTTATGAAAAATAAGCCAAAAACCTTGATTTTAACCAAAAATCGGACTTTCTGGCTTACCACCCCCTCAGCCCCCCTCAGGCGCTCATACCCCCTCAGCACCCCCTCAGGAATTGAAAATTCTACCCCCCTCAGCCGAAATGCTAGCCCTTGTCTGATTCAGTCCTCACCTTTCTCTGTATATGACATCGGTTATCATTTGCATGTGTACCTCTGCAGACATGGCTTAACCACTCCCCCCTCAGCCGTTAGGCCCCCTTCGCTGGGAATTCTGTCGAATGTAGCGAGAAAGATAGCCTACATTGTATATAACCTTCGTCACAATTCATAGTGCCCAGTCCAAACTTTTCCGGCATGTACAGTATGCGTATAGTTCCTTTTAACAGTCAGCGGTGCATTCATTTTAGCTAAAAACGAATCTGGTCATTATTCTTCTGGAGAAAGGGCCGCTCTCGCTTGATGCACTCATAGATGAGTACCGCTGTGCGCACGGTGAAAATTCGATAAGCAATAAGATATTCGGCTGTGGAATGCGTCGAGCTGTCTCTGAGAAACTCAACGATGTTTTGAAGGTTAGTCTTCCTGTGTGCACTAGCTTTAAAATGATTTCACCGGAAAAGACATTGCTTTTACTGTACATGCTCTGTTATGGTTGATGTACTAGTACTACATTACACAACAAAACTGCTTTTAGTGTGACTTGAATTTTTGTAGAAAATGCTGAATTTCTTCAGAAATTTATGCCCTATACTATTGATTCACGTGCGCAACCGTTCATTTTTCGCAAAAGAAAAAGCAAAACTGAGCGAGTTGTTATTTAGGTGGTGACCGGGCCGGGCGGCACCGTGTTAGTTTCTCTTCACGATCTTCACCAAGCTCCCCCTCAACCTGCTGGCTCGACCTTGTCACGTAGCTTCACCGACTTCTATGCAAACAACGTTTCTACTGACGGTTTCTCTGCTGCTGCTCGTCTACAATATCCGCTTTTGTCTGGCCTTCAACTGCCTCCCGTCTACCGTTATCCTGTTGGTATGATTTTTTAAAGATTAATCTTGCTAGTAAAAGGTAAGACTATCCCCCGGAAGTGCTGGACAGTCAGCAGACTGAGGAGTGCGACCTGGCGGTTTTTTTGCGAATAACTCGGTATGGAAGCGTCGGAGAGTTTTTGCCTCATAACCAAAGTGTAGAGGGGCCGAAGTTCGGTACTGCGGTATAACCTAATCTGCGCAACGAAAAAATGAGCTTTTTGGTAGTTGTGCTGAGTGTGCTTTTTTCAGTAAATCCTAATCTAGGGACGTTGGGGATTCCAATAATGTGTTTATCTTGATTGTAGGTCTAATGGTTCCAAAGTTACAGAGCCTTAAAGTTGGCTGAAAATGCTCAAAATGGTCAGTTGGGCGATTTTCAGATTTTTGGGGGATTGAAATAACTCAGGCTCAGTGCAAAACAAGTATTATGCAGGTTGCTAGAAAAAATGTTGGCTGCTTCCAAAGGATTTACTAAAAATTGCATGTGTGGAGTCGCAGTGCACGTGAATTTTCCCGCTTTTTGCCTTAATTTGCATAACGATTTTTCAAAAATAAATTTTTGAGCCTTCAACGTCTGTTGGTAAGAGAAGCTAGCTGTGTGGTAGAATGTAAGTTTCCAGGTCCTGGATCCCCATCGGCCAGCGGTTTGGTGTGTCCAGTGCTACCGTCGTATCGGCAGCAACGCGTACCTGTGTTACCGACGGTGGTCCACCAGCAAATGTCAGGCACCTATGTGGACCGGTTGAAATATCCCAGTTACTTTATGAAACGCGTCTCGTCCGTGCTCAAGGTGGCCGCTCCTAGAAGTACGTTATTGCTGCAATCTGATATACTGCATTAGTTCAACCGTATATCCTGAGTACCGGTCTGCTTTCTGCATAATGATTACTAGGTCGTCCGTCGAAAGGGAGGGTAAGGGTTGTGAGCCTGATCACGGCAGCTTGGAGACCGAGTCCAAATTCGGCAAGTGTTGAGTATTAATCTTCGCTAAAAACTGGAATTTCGTACTAATTTGGGAACCAGTCCCATACGCACATGTGGGTAGCACCATACAGACATGGGCTAGCATTTCGGCTGAGGGGGTGGTAAATTTTTAAATCCTGAAGGGTCATTCATATGGATGATAGCACCACAATGCCGGAACGTGGGACCATATTATTTTGATACGTACCACCCCCTAAGCACCATACACGTACGGCATTACGTGCTTACCTGTAGGTAGGCGGTTCGGTTTTCTGATAAATACACACCTAGCCAATGTTTTGATTGTCTTGCAAGGCAATTATTATAGATAGTTTCAGGATTAAACGAAGCCGGCTTGAACGCGGCGTTCAGTGAGCTGTATGGTTTATGCCCGAATCCGGAAGTAATCTGGGGTCTGTCTTGGGAACAGTTATTCTTGAACTTTCTGCCAGATACCTGCAACCTCTCTCACCAGTCTGACGGATCCTGGCTGGTCCACTGGTCAGGAGGACAAGTCAGTTGCTGTTGAATGAGTGTCTTTGTATAGAAATTTCCATAAGCATTGGTCTTTTATAGGCATCGGATGGAGACAGATGGTCTGACGGCTGCTCTCGGAATCGCAGTGGCAGTTTGAGTGTGCAAAGCGACTGCAGCGCTCACCACAGTTATTCCAGGTACTTTTATTTTGCTGAATATGCACAGTAGACGGTAGCATACATAGATGTAACAGTGCCACAGTGGGGTCTGGGGGCGTCTGCCCCACCCGACTTAGGCCAGACCACCCCTGGACCGGGACGCCCGCCCCCCCGCCGAGACGATTTTTCCTACCCCCACTCTGAATTTTCTGGCAAGTAATTTTTTGGGCAACTTTTTGCGATTTTTTACAATTTCAAACACAAAAATTGTCAAAATCGCCTATAAAACAGCACTTTTAGCTGTATTTGAGCCTAAATTAGCGATTTTTAGCCGAGAAATTGCGATTTTTGAGCTTTTTTTAGTGTCCAACCCCCTTCCTAGAATTTGGCCTCAGACCCCCTCCCCCTTCGGATTGAGCATGTACGGCTGCCAGTGCTTAACGCTGAAAAACTTGCTTTTCTGATTTCAACCTAATTGAGAGGCCAAATTTCAGACCATTGCGGGATGAGGGCACACAGACAAATGTGGAGCTTTCTGAGTGTTCAGTGGAGTTGGACAAACAATCGGTTGATGGTGTCAGAGATCGGTGCGAACAGGTGAATAATGATTGATTTATTTCGCTTATGAGATAGTAGGGGCTGTGTTAGCTTTGCATCCATATCATACATGTAAGTGGCTGCTAATAATGTAACCTATTCTTGCTTTCAAAAATGATTATTGTTAAGGACAAATTTTATGGATTGATTGTAAGTTTAGAAGCCCTCGGAAATCCATCCTTTTAGAAGGACCAATTCTGCTGCAGGCCGGACGAAATCGCTCACGAATTTACATGCTGTACGTATGTTGTCCTGTTTCAGATTTTTGCTCATCATCCTAAAGGAATAGCAATCAATGAATTTGAGCGGATCTACAAGGTAAGATTTGCCTATAGGAATGCCAGATACGTAGGTGTGGTGTTTGCTATGCCGCCCTTAGGTTTATTGCTGCATTTTCATTCAGCCGCACACTCATTCATTCGGTGTACCAGCCAAAACAAACTCTATGTGTACCCAGACGCCGGCTCAGTTGGTGTAGTGGTTTAGGCCGCGTGGCCACTGTGCGCGACGTCGTGCGCTCATCCTCTCGGCGCGGCAAGTTTCTTGCTGCAAAGAGTTGGTCGTCGGCACAAAGCTCCACACAGGCCACCGAAAGCTGGTTACAGCTAGTAGGTAAAATGGAAACCGACTTTATCTGCCGTTGCACCGAAGCCACTCCACAAAGCATGCCGCGTTGGGAAGAAGATCTACGGTGTCAGAAGCTGTCTGAGAGACCAACTATGCTGGGAGCCCTCTGGCATATGGGGCACCGGCAGCTGCCGTCAGGAGCTGTCGTGTCAGTATCATGACATCAACACGCCGGCTGCCCTCCTGGTGACCGGCACCCACCAGCATGGCTAGGAGTGACTTGGCAGTGAAAGAAGGGCAACGTCCGAGATGACGAATCACGGGGTAGCGAAATGGACCTCGAGTCTGATCGTAGGCCGTAAGGTTCGGGTCAGTGTACCCAGACATGGACTAGCATTTCGGCTGAGGGAGTGGTACATTTTCAAATACTGAGGGGAGTAGCGGCAGCTGATGGTGATTTTGAGAGGGTGGTAAGTAGAGTGCGAACTGGTGTTGGGTATTGGGTGTATTGGGGTGTTTTCCAGGTATTGGGTATTGAGGTTTTTATCCCCCAATACCAATACTAAATTGGACAATTTAAAATAGAGAAAAATCGATGTTGACCTGAAAAATTGATCTGAAAAAATCGAAAAAGTTTATCGACGATTCGGTTTAGTAAGCTGTTTTCGCGTTAAGGAGCCGTCCATAAACGATGTCGTTCCAAAATCCTGATCTTTCGGAGCCACCTCCCCCCAGAATCGCCTTGCGTCGTTTCTAGGGGACTCCTCCCCCTAAGATGACGTCGTTTTCGGTTACCCCCACCCCCGATAAAAGTGCAGTACATGCAGAACTGTTATGTTTTCTTGTTGTCATACTGTATAATGAGTTGAATAGATCCCTTCAACCACTCTGGGAAACTTTTCTGTATGTAGAAATATTTGACAGAATGTACTTAAATTGAAAATAATACAATCAAACTTCCCTAAAATTCCGAAAAAAGCTACGTCGTTTTTTGCTAACCCCTCCCCCTCCTGGTGTGTCGTCTATCGTCGCATTTCAGCCGACCCCCCTCCTCTCTGGAATGTCGTCGTTTATGGACGGCCTAATCAACTACAGTAAACGTAGTAGAATTTCCTAAACTGTACGCTTTATTTCTAAGCGCTACATCTAAGCGCTACACCAGTAATTAATTTCTCTGTTCTTGTCTAAAATAAAAATGACATTTCTGATGTCACATCACATGTCACCGTAATGTACTAGCACCGTACCCATGGCTATTGCGGTGGTGCACATAATTTCTGGCTGAGTTAGGAAAAAATCGCCGGAAGTAAGGGGTCGTGTCAAAATTCGGGGCGAAACTCGTTCCTTTCTCTCCTAATTCTCGCTGTATTCTCGCCATCTTCTCTCCAAATTCTGGCGTGTTTCTCGCTATTTTATCGTGTGCTTGGATGGCCAGAACAGCTGGTAGCGAGTTTTTGATTGACGGCTTGAGGTTACTAGCGGCGCTAATCCGACAGCTTATTAGGCAACTCGTTGAGCCGCGGAACAGGCGCACGCGCCCTCTAAAAGGGTAAAGATGCCGCAGCACTTCTGGTGTCCTGGCCTGGCCAGATGCAACACAGCTCAATAAGAAGTGCGCCCACTGACAAATTCTTCTCCTTCTCCCTGAGGCATGTACTCGGGACTAGGTACTGCTAACCGAACACCGGTAACTGGTGCTGTCCACCCTGATGACTCCATAGTTGAAACAAGTCGCTTCAGTTGCGGCGTTTTCGGTCTGGCCTTGTATTTCCGACGCACCTGCTTGGCGGCTGTTTCCGCTATGTTGTTGAGACTACTAGGCCGTTTTGAGCGACAAATCCTCCTTTCTCTCTCACTGCTGGTTGACTAAATTTGAATCATATCAGTACCAAGCATTACTGAGTATTACTACTACTACTACTACATTTACAATTCAAAAGTAAACGCAACTTACATTTGCTGCCTTTGACTCCGTAGTCGGTCGAAATCCCTTAATATTGGCGTTAAACGTTCCCCACTGGGGCCTTGTGTCCATGGAACGGCGTAATCATGATTGGTTTTAAGCGGCTCTGTGGAGTCGCGGATAACAGAGCTCTCAGGGACCCAGTGTTCTTCAGGCTCACCGGTGAACTGAACCAAAACTTCACGGCGCACCATTATGATGGACGAAGCGGCACATAAATCGGACCGCGCGCAAATGAATGAGTGTTTTCAGACATTTGTACGATAGCCTTATCTTAATTCTCTGTGTGTAAATGTATGTCAAGGGCTTGATTGTTTGCATAGCGCACTGTGACGGGTCCAATTGGCCAGAGTCATATGCGCCGGTCCTAATCGCCTAATCCCCTCTTTGGTGACATAATGCGTCAGAGCCTTCTGGCGCATCTGTCACACATGACTGACAGTAGAGCCGAAAAAACGGCGAGTTTCGCTACGAGAAAACAGCGAGAAAGCTGCGAGAAATTGCGAGATAATGGCCAGAATATAGCGAGTTTCGCAGTGAATTTTGACACGATCCCTAAGAAACACGACTGAATTACGAAATAATAAGTGCCAAAACTGTTAATTTGTGCTAATTTTACGCTTAAAACGGCTTCTAAATGCTTTCTGAAAGGCTAATTTTTCAAAATTTTCTCGTCCTGCTTGGGCAGCGGCCCAACCAGCCTATTAAAAATTTTAATTGCAGTGCCAAAAATTTTGTGTACACAACTAGAATGTACCTGTCAACCGAAATGAAATTTTTGTCCCAGCTACGCAAGTATTGGGTATTGGGGTATTGGGGGTCTCAGGTATTGGTATTGGGTATTGGGTTTTTCAGGTATTGTTCGCACTCTAGACTGGTAAGCTTTAAAAAAGTCCGATTTTTTACTGAAATTAAGGTTTTTTGGCTTATTTTTCGTTAGAATTGGTTAAAATAAACTGTTCTGATTTCATTATCATACTTTTCTATACAAAAATCGTTGAGTGGTGGAGGGAGGGTAGCGGCGTCTGCGGGTGTCAACCACCTCAGCCCCTACCTACCTTGCCCAAGTCTGTGTGTACGTACAGTAGGTGTTTGACAACTCTTCTGTACTGAAGTGGGCAAAATGCGCTCGTAGAAAAAAGAATAAACCACTTTAAGAGCAGTTAATTGATGAGAGCAGTAGAGTGTGGCCAGTGGTTGCAGGAGCGGACGGGCAGTGATTTGCCGTTGGCTCAGCTGGGTCTGTTGAGTGTGTCGGAGTTGGCCACCATGAGCAACCCGCTAGTGCGACTCTCTCTTCAGAAGGACAGTCGCAATCGACCTCTGTTTGCTGCTGCCAGTTCGATGGAGAGTGTGCAGGTGCCCAGTGACTTGACCAAAGGACTCCACTGTCTCATCTACTTCGTGCTCTTCTGGTACCCGACCGGACTGCAAGAAGGACAACTCAGACAAGTTCTCTTTGTACGTCTTCCACATATTGAAAGAAGTTTATGCTCAGAAAGTAGGAAACAATACGGAACGAGGAGAGAACGAGTGTTTATATGTTCTTTCCCTCATACATGTGCCGGGGACCTCCGCATCGTTGGCGGCCCCCTCTCCTTTTTCCAATAAAACGACAGTTTTACTGCCATTTCCCATCTTTTTTTGTGGGAAATCGGCTATACCCCATCCCTCTGAGACCAATTCATATCCTTTTAGAGTTCTCAGGCAATGTATGCTTTTTCATTGTGTACGTGTTGAAAGAGATTCACCCTATATAACACTCACTGGTCTAACCCTTTTGTCATTGTTGTTTTGTCAGTAAACTGCTCTCTCTCTCTTCGGTGTACGTGTAGTTCTATCGTTTAAAAGAAAACCAGACGCTGTGCATTGAAAATTGGCACATTTATGCTCAATCACATTAGGTACCCCAAATGTAACCTTTGACCACTTGTAATTTGCATATTAGGCGGAGTTGGGGCTCATAGTTGGTACACGTTAGTTTCCCCGAAGATACATCATTTGTGCAACTTTTGAGCAAAATCGGAGAGGTCGCCCGACTCAGACACAGACGCTTAATTTCTGTGTCGAATGAACTTTCAACTTTCTGGTACTGTTTTGGAAGTTTTAGTTTAGTTGCTTACTCCAGGCGGAAATGGCAGGCATTTTTTCGGGTACTCTTTTAAACACCCTGTATGTAGCGGGTGCCACTATAAATTGGGCTGTCACCATCGCGGGTCAGGGCATTTGTCTTTTCCTATGGTAAGAAACCTCAAATATCCTGTAGGACATACTACAGTTATGTACACTCTCTTTCAGTCTGATTTTTTCTGATCCTTTTCTTTCCATTTTGGGCTAGTCTTCGGTTTTTGGGATATAATTTTAGATAGCAAAAAGTACAAAAATTGCGTTTTTAGGATCATTTCGGTGTGTCAGTGTCTCAGGATGAAATTTCGAATATTGTTTTGGACATGGTGGACCATTTAAACGTACAACATTTAGGTGGAGGTATGTACTGAAATGTTGCTTACTAACTAGTGGCACAAACACACGCACACAATCACATTCATTCAGTACCTATATGATTTCTGTTCAATTAGACGCTACGCTACACATGTGCGTGAACTTGCATGTACCAGCTGATCCGCCGTCAGATGAAGGCGGTTGGCGGGTGTGGCCTCTGTCTCAACGCAAGCTTTGAGCGAGAGGATAGGGTTCTAAAGACGCTCAAAAATCGAAAAAATAGCAAGTTTCTGCTAAAAATAGTAAAGAAAAATCGAAATGTATTGCATTTAGAAGGCCTTTCTGTAATGTTTTGCTTGGTTTTGGCTCTTAAACGCTATTTCGCAGCTTAAATTAGCGATATTTAGCCTTATTAGATATTCCCGGCGTTTTGGAGCTGTTTAAAATTTTTTACCCTCTGGACAAACCCAGTGTGGTGCATTTTGAAAATTTTTAACTAGGTAAAGTAATACTAGGTAAAGTTGTCACCTAAAAACTAGGTAAAGTAATACTAGGTGAAGTTCTCAGCTAGGAAACTAGGTAAAGTAATACTAGGTAAACCCCAGAGAAAACTAGGTAATAAAACGCTCAAAATCAAGTCAAAATATTATTTTTGTTTCAATAGAACAATGATGAAGTTAGTGGAGTTAAAATTCACGAAATATGACACATTTCAAATAAATATTTGTATTTTATTGATCAAAAAAGTCAGATATTCATTCTCGGGACCACTGTAATTGTGGAAAAGCCGAAAATTTGTAGGTTTGCTAACTGAAAAAACCACGTAAAACTGAAAATATTAAACTAGGTAAACTTTAGAAGTACCTAGTTATGTGGATTTAAAACTAGGTGAAGTGAAACTAGGTAAAATAGAGTAACCAGCAACTAGGTAAAGTAAATCTAGGTACTTTTCCCGAATATTAACTAGGTAATACTAGGTATACCTAGTTACCTAGATAAAAAGTGCACCACACTGGACAAACCTCCCAGGCCGGTCCGGACCTGTTCATGTGTTGTACATGAAGTTGGAATGCTAACAGTAAATCACAGAAACTGATGCGTTTTCTGTTATAGGTGTTCTTTTGATTTTTCTACGATGCTATGCTGATCAAGTGGCCGCTGTTTGCTGTTGAAGGGCTTCGGTTAGAAACTGCTCAACTCATATTCCTAGTGCTCTTCTATGTACTAACACTCAGTCAGCTCTCAGTCTAGTCCGATTACCTGCAATCTTTGTTTTTCCCTTTTCAAGTAAAGTTAGAACGTGTACCTACTACTGTACGTGTTGAAAGAAGTGGCGTTATTGTTGGTAAAGGAACAACAATGTAGGGTTTTACAGTACGTACTGGGTGGCTTTACGCGTTTCATTATGTACATGGAAAATTCTATTTATGACAGTTAAAAAATAATTGGTCGGTGTTCCTACTTTTGAGCTCTGCTTGTACAACCAGACAGCACAGTAGACAGCATGGCCAAGCGGAAGATTTTTTTGCGATAGCTGTACTGTGCAACATGGATTCTATTCGAGCAGAGTGAAAATCCCAGTCACATACCGTACAGTACATAGCACTTTGCAAACGGGACAGAATCAATGTTCTACAGTAGGTTAGGCAGAGTAGGGCGCAGCTTTGACGGAGATACTTGTTGTCCCTTCGACAGTCGTTTCTGACAGTGCTAACAGCGCAGAAACTCCTTGTGAATGGGAAGCACGGTCTTGCTGACCACCACACGGATCAGTTGCAGCCGATCCACGGCTCTGCTGCATTTGCGACACCGGACGCTCTGCCGATCTGCATAACACCTCTCACAGAACGCTCGATTATCCCGACCCTGCACCTGCACGCTCAGTTCAAACAGCATATACCTAGCCGCACTCGCTACACCGCAAACACTGGTTGTGAAACAGCTTCTTGCCCACCGCCTACAAACGAAAATCGCTCATCTGCACACTTCACCTAGCCAACTGCACCTTGAACTTTCCGGTAATCCTTTTCCTGAGCTCGAAACACTGAACTCGACTTCCGTAACACTCAGCTAGGTCACCGAATTTAGTCTCCCTCCACCTCCATCGCACACTACCGCTCTCTCTCAATACAAAACACAAAACGGTCTGAAACTAACATGCGTTGCGTTTTAGCGAGAAACACAGCATTCATGAACCATTGGCAAATCGCATCACTGTGCAGTGAACCAACAGTGATGATAGTTTCGTTTTAATCACAGAAAGATCGACGGCGCAACGCAACTATACCTTTACGCTCTCACACTCCATTTGTAGGTGGATGGCATGGAAAAACATTTTCGATATTTACTATGTATGGTAGTTGCTGTCAATTGCGTGCAATTGCGACATGGCGTAGCGTTTATCAGAATTTTTTGTAGCAATACCTATCATGACTGCATATTTTTTATGAAATCCTATGTATATGTTTCGCGGGCAAACTGTCTATTCATAGATTTATAGTCGTAGTCCAGATTGGGTGTCATAAGGGCCCAAAGGATAAAAGATCCCGTATGAAAAGGGCCCAAGTAGGATTAGGGCCCAGCGTCAAGGACCAACAGGGCGTCAAAAAGGAACCAACAATACTGTATTCTCATTCAGGTTTCTCGAACTTTTAAAATTTTCTCACCCTAGAGGCCTTTTCAAAAATCGACACCGACAGATTCGAAGCCTACTATCAGCACACATGATGTACAGACAGAGCAAGGATGTGAGATGTGTTTTAAGAAACATAAATTGCGGGAAAAAGTTCAAGCGAAAAATAGCTAATTTATGTCAATTTTTTGTGTTTTGTTTTGTATTAATTTTCTGTTTCTATTGTAAAACATTCCGCTAATTCCATTGGTCTGAAACTAAACCTACTGTACTTACCTGTCCAGCTTGTAAACATAAACGAGCAAAGGCTGGGCCCTTTTGACACTCTGTCGGCCCTTTTGACGCTCGGCCCTAATCGCGCTTGGGCCCTTTTGACCCTCTACCGTAGTCCATTATATGCAGCAAACCTCATACAGACATACATTGGCCGGGGGCCTCCTCCCTTGGCCGGCCGCCCAGGCGCGCCAGCCTGCCACCCATCGGGTAAATGTTGGCGATTTTTTAGGAAAATCGGCAATTTAACTGCGATTTTTGGCCAATATGTCGGCCTCCACAGTCAACTTCAAATAGACCTTTCCTTCCAGATTTCTCCGTTCCACAAAACCAACTGAAATCATCTTTCTGTTCATAGTAGTGTTTGTTGTGTGTCTGAGTATGTTAGAGTTACTGTTGTTTGTGGCTGCTGCGGTCAGTGCTCAAGACATGGATGACCGCGTGTCGAAACTGCAGAAAACCGAAACTGTGCAGATGCTGCTGAGTCTGCTGCTCCTCATCCTTCTCTTCATCGTCATCGTCGTTCTGATCGTTGCATTAATTCTCTATCGCAAAGTACCGACGTCTCAATCAATCTGAATCACAGAGTTTGTTTCAGAATTCACTCAAACAGACAGCAGCCGTTGTCAGCAGACAGCAGACCACTGACCATCCGCGTCCGGTTGTTGAGAGCCCACCAGAGGACAGCAGTGCCGTCGCGAGTGTGTCATTAAGCAGCAATATGGGCCCAACGGCGGTTGGAAGTCCACCGGAGAGCAGTGCGAGAACAGTGAGAGATGACAGTGGCAGGAAGAAATTGGTGTACGGCGAAATGATGAAGTACCAGCGGAGTCAACGTAGCACACGAGTACAAACACAACCTGCCGGCGACACGCGGCGCGACGGCTCAACGCAAATTGAGAGTTGGACTGATCAATTGAGCATCCAAGAGTCCTAGATTCCTACTCACCGACCCTCACCACTGATTGATCACGTTAACTTCTTCTTTACTGTCAGTTCTTTTTGTGCTACTAACCACGTCTGCATTCTATCTGTTTCAACTCAATCAGGTTGTATTTGGTTTATCGCTGCAAAAATGTGTAAAAAAGTCTACTGAGCTGCATTCGTACATTCTCTTCTCTGGATTTGATAATTGAAGCATTCAGACCAGTGTTGTTCCCAGTAAATTTACTGAGTAAAAGTTACTCGGTACTTAGTTATTTTGAATTTACTTTTATTTTATTTTGAAGTACTTTTACTTACCGGTAAAAATTTTTCTTAATTTTACTTACTGAATACCGAGTTTCAATTCTGAATTACTCAATTCGGTAAACTCGGTACTCGGTAATTTACTGAGTTGTTTACTTTGTAAAACCTTCTGCAATAGGTTGCTCGCCGCACCTGTGCAAGAAAATATACGGTTTTTCTTTCGCTAATAGATCTGCTAACGAAGAAAACGCACATTTGTTGCCAATTTTTTGCAATTTTCACTGCTTGTTTTGTTGCATAACCTAAGCTTTCTTTGCGCGGCAGAATTGCAAACAGACTATCAGGCGCGAAGACTAGAGAAGTAGAAACTATATTTTAATTGACGTTTTTTGCATCAGTCTGATGAACTGTGAGGAAATGGTGAAACTTAGAACCACTCTACATCTACCAGTTTGGCGAAGATTTTCATCTAAAGCCATATCCTCTAGTCACAATGTGCATATTTTAAGGCTTTCCATGCATGCCAATTAGCACACTATATAATGCCAAATATCATAAAACATGATTAAAATTTTGAAAAGTCGAGCTACATTATCTTAAACTCATCAATCAGCACTGGAAAAGGATTCTAGTAGCTAAAAGCTTTATCAGTTAAACATTTTCAGATAAATTGTATATTTCTGAATTTCGAAGGTTTTACAGAGTTTACTGAATTGTTTACCGAGTACTTACTTACCGGATTTTCTTTGAAAAACCCAGTACTTACTCGTACTTACTGAATTTCAAAAAATCTGAATTTACTTACTGATTACTTACCGAGTTTTAGAAATTTGAGCTAGGCACAACACTGGTTCAGACGAAGAAATGCCTCAGTCCATAAATATGTAGATGAAACGAGAAAAACGCATTCAAAGTTTTCAGCCAGCCTGAAAAAATTGTGGAAAATGCTATGCCCTAAAGTGTAGTACGCCAAAAGAGGCCCATACAAGTGCTACTCTGCACCTGAGTTTGGGCCACCACATGTTTCCTGATTTGCATATTTTTAAAAATTTGTAATATGTACTCCTTTTCAAATCGCGTCATTAATCTGTGTAATAATTCTCTTAATTCAACTGTTTTCTCTGTTCCTAATGTATCCAGTTTCTGTGCCAAAATTACCACTGATTTTCTTTTGCCATTTTGTAATTTTCAACGTTTCTTGCAACCTTGGACGGGCACGTAAGAGCTCTGCCTGGTGCTCTCTCTCTTTCTTATATTGTGCTTTTTTGCTTTCTGTTCTTTGTGTGGTTACTCAATATGTTTACGTGTTTCGAGATTGAAATAATTGAATTCAAATTGAGTGGTTAAACTATAGGTTTACACCAAGACCGACCAGACCAGTTGATCGAGGAGTTTCTGTTGCTTCTCGTCTAACGGCGCTTGAACATGCACCTGCCTCCTCAGTATCTATCTCGTCTGCCTTTGGCATCTTCTGCAATACGTACAACACTTCTTTATACTGACACTGAAACTGCCTCACTCTAACGCCTCACTTGACTCAGGCGCACCGCAGCCAACGATACAAAGAAGCAAATAGCAAACAATAAAATAGCGGAAGAAAAATTGGCATTCGTCAACTGAAAGACTAAAATTTAATTTATTTCGGTATAACACCTATCGTACACGACAATCAAACAAGCAATTAGTCTCGCACTGCTCTCCGGTGGACTTCCAACCGCCGTTGGGCCCATATTGCTGCTTAATGACACACTCGCAACGGCACTGCTGTCCTCTGGTGGGCTCTCAACAACCGGACGCGGATGGTCAGTGGTCTGCTGTCTGCTGACAAGGGCTGCTGTCTGTTTGAGTGAATTCTGAAACAAACTCTGTGATTCAGATTGATTGAGACGTCGGTACTTTGCGATAGAGAATGAATGCAACGATCAGAACGACGATGACGATGAAGAGAAGGATGAGGAGCAGCAGACTCAGCAGCATCTGCACAGTTTCGGTTTTCTGCAGTTTCGACACGCGGTCATCCATGTCTTGAGCACTGACCGCAGCAGCCACAAACAACAGTAACTCTAACATACTCAGACACACAACAAACACTACTATGAACAGAAAGATGATTTCAGTTGGTTTTGTGGAACGGAGAAATCTGGAAGGAAAGGTCTATTTGAAGTTGACTGTGGAGGCCGACATATTGGCCAAAAATCGCAGTTAAATTGCCGATTTTCCTAAAAAATCGCCAACATTTACCCGATGGGTGGCAGGCTGGCGCGCCTGGGCGGCCGGCCAAGGGGGGAGGCCCCCGGCCAATGTATGTCTGTATGAGGTTTGCTGCATATAATGGACTACGGTAGAGGGTCAAAAGGGCCCAAGCGCGATTAGGGCCGAGCGTCAAAAGGGCCGACAGAGTGTCAAAAGGGCCCAGCCTTTGCTCGTTTATGTTTACAAGCTGGACAGGTAAGTACAGTAGGTTTAGTTTCAGACCAATGGAATTAGCGGAATGTTTTACAATAGAAACAGAAAATTAATACAAAACAAAACACAAAAAATTGACATAAATTAGCTATTTTTCGCTTGAACTTTTTCCCGCAATTTATGTTTCTTAAAACACATCTCACATCCTTGCTCTGTCTGTACATCATGTGTGCTGATAGTAGGCTTTGAATCTGTCGGTGTCGATTTTTGAAAAGGCCTCTAGGGTGAGAAAACTTAAAAAGTTCGAGAAACCTGAATGAGAATACAGTATTGTTGGGTCCTTTTTGACGCCCTGTTGGTCCTTGACGCTGGGCCCTAATCCTACTTGGGCCCTTTTCATACGGGATCTTTTATCCTTTGGGCCCTTATGACACCCAATCTGGACTACGACTATAAATCTATGAATAGACAGTTTGCCCGCGAAACATATACAGGGTGCGTCAAAAAAAAAAAACAACCCAGCAGATTTTTTGCTGTAGCAACCGCAAATCTCAACCATTTGAATGAATCCTGCTTTAAATGAAAGATAAATAAATTCTGGAACGATTGGTGTAGCTTTTATTAAGATGCGTTGCTTAGTTCTTGAGATAATTGCTTTAAAAATCAAAACAGAGATTTTGGCAGTGAAGAACAGAGATTAAAACAACCCAGCAGATTTTTTACTGTAGCAGCCGCAAATCTCAACCGATTTCAGTGAGTCCTATTTTATATGAAAGATAAATTAATTCTTGAAAGTTTGGTGAAGCTTTTATTAAGATACGATGCTTAGTTCCTGAGATATTTGCACTCAAAGTCAAAACAGATTTTGGCAATGAACAATACCGATTTTTATTATTCTGTTGCACTTCATAATAAAACCGATTCCTACTGCTGAGGGCTAACGTAACGAGGTTTTTCTGGTGCCACACATGCTTGGTTACTTCATTTGTAAAAGTCTTGTTGCCCCTCAGCAGTAGGAATCCGTTTTGTTGTGAAGTGCAACGGAATCGCTCTTGTTCACTGCCAAAATCTCTGTTTTGAGTTTGAAGGAAAATATCTCAGGAACTAAGCATCGTATCTTAATAGGCCCTTCACCAGTCTTTCAAGAATTTATTCATCTTTCATTTAAAGCAGGATTCATTCAAATCGGTTGAGATTTGCTGTTGCTACAGCAAAAACTCTGCTGGGTTGTTTTTTTTGACACACCCTGTACATAGGATTTCATAAAAAATATGCAGTCATGATAGGTATTGCTACAAAAAATTCTGATAAACGCTACGCCATGTCGCAATTGCACGCAATTGACAGCAACTACCATACATAGTAAATGTCGAAAATGTTTTTCCATGCCATCCACCTACAAATGGAGTGTGAGAGCGTAAAGGTATAGTTGCGTTGCGCCGTCGATCTTTCTGTGATTAAAACGAAACTATCAGCACTGTTGGTTCACTGCACAGTGATGTGATTTGCCAATGGTTCATGAATGCTGTGTTTCTCGCTAAAACGCAACGCATGTTAGTTTCAGACCGTTTTGTGTTTTGTATTGAGAGAGAGCGGTAGTGTGCGATGGAGGTGGAGGGAGACTAAATTCGGTGACCTAGCTGAGTGTTACGGAAGTCGAGTTCAGTGTTTCGAGCTCAGGAAAAGGATTACCGGAAAGTTCAAGGTGCAGTTGGCTAGGTGAAGTGTGCAGATGAGCGATTTTCGTTTGTAGGCGGTGGGCAAGAAGCTGTTTCACAACCAGTGTCTGCGGTGTAGCGAGTGCGGCTAGGTATATGCTGTTTGAGCTGAGCGTGCAGGTGCAGGGTCGGGATAATGGAGCGTTCTGTGAGAGGTGTTATGCAGATCGGCAGAGCGTCCGGTGTCGCAAATGCAGCAGAGCCGTGGATCGGCTGCAACTGATCCGTGTGGTGGTCAGCAAGACCGTGCTTCCCTTTCACAAGGAGTTTCTGCGCTGTTAGCACTGTCAGAAACGACTGTCGAAGGGACAACAAGTATCTCCATCAAAGCTCCGCCCTACTCTGCCTAACCTACTGTAGAACATTGATTCTGTCCCGTTTGCAAAGTGCTATGTACTGTACGGTATGTGACTGGGATTTTCACTCTGCTCAAATAGAATCCATGTTGCACAGTACAGCTATCGCAAAACAATTTTCCGCTTCGCCATGCTGTCTACTGTGCTGTCTGGTTGTACAAGCAGAGCTCAAAAGTAGGAACACCGACCAATTATTTTTTAACTGTCATAAATAGAATTTTCCATGTACATAATGAAACGCGTAAAGCCACCCAGTACGTACTGTAAAACCCTACATTGTTGTTCCTTTACCAACAATAACGCCACTTCTTTCAACACGTACAGTAGGTATACGTTCTTACTTTACTTGAAAAGAGAAAAGCAAAGATTCCAGGTAATCGGACTAGACAGAGAGCTGACTGAGTGTTAGTACATAGAAGAGCACTAGGAATATGAGTTGAGCAGTTTCTAACCGAAGCCCTTCAACAGCAAACAGCGGCCACTTGATCAGCATAGCATCGTAGAAAAATCAAAAGAACACCTATAACAGAAAACGCATCGGTTTCTGTGATTTACTGTTAGCATTCCACCTTCATGTACAATACATGAACAGGTCCGGACCGGCCTGGGAGATTTGTCCAGAGGGTAAAAAATTTTAAACAGCTCCAAAACGCCGGGAATATCTAATAAGGCTAAATATCGCTAATTTAAGCTGCGAAATAGCGTTTAAGAGCCAAAACCAAGCAAAACATTACAGAAAGGCCTTCTAAATGCAATCCATTTCGATTTTTCTTTACTATTTTTAGCAGAAATTTGCTATTCTTTCGATTTTTGAGCGTCTTTAGAACCCTATCCTCTCGCCAAAGCTTGCGTTGAGACAGAGGCCACACCCGCCAACCGCCTTCATCTGACGGCGGATCAGCTGGTACATGCAAGTTCACGCACATGTGTAGCGTAGCGTCTAATTGAACAGAAATCATATAGGTACTGAATGAATGTGATTGTGTGCGTGTTTGTGCCGCTAGTTAGTATAGCAACATTTCAGTACATACCTCCACCTAAATGTTGTACGTTTAAATGGTCCACCATGTCCAAAACAATATTCGAAATTTCATCCTGAGACACTGACACACCGAAATGATCCTAAAAACGCAATTTTTGTACTTTTTGCTATCTAAAATTATATCCCAAAAACCGAAGACTAGCCCAAAATGGAAAGAAAAGGATCAGAAAAAATCAGACTGAAAGAGAGTGTACATTACTCTAGTACAGTGGCGTATCCAAAGGGGGGTGTAGGGTGTGTACACCCCCCCTTTGCGGTGGAGGTAGGAAGAAAAAGTCTGTCAAAAATATAAGAAACTAATGAATTATGTACTAAAACTGTCTATTTTGTGCTCAGAATGCCTTCTAAATGCGTTTTTGAAGGCAACATTTTCTCGCCCTGGTCGGGCAGAAGCCCAACCAGGCCATTATAAACTACTAAAACTTGTAATTTCTGTTAATTTTAAGCTCGGAATGCGTTTTAAACGCGTTTTTGAAGGCTAATTTTGCTAAATTTTCTTACCCTGGTTGGGCAGCGGCCCAACCAGGCAGTTTCAAAATTTTACACCCCCCTTTCCAAAATCCTGGATACGCCACTGCTCTAGTATGTCCTACAGGATATTTGGGGTTTCTTACCATAGGAAAAGACGAATGCCCTGACCCGCGATGGTGACAGCCCAATTTATACTGTAGTGGCAGTCACTACATACATACATGGGCCGGGGGGGGGGGGGGGGGGGGGGGGGGGGGCTATACCCCGCCCCCTCGGCCGGCCATACCCCCCCTCGGCCGTCCAAACATACTCCATACCCCCCCTCGGCCGTCCAAACATACTCCATACCCCCCCTCGCCGGCTAACCCCCCCACCCCCCCCCTCCCGGAGGGAGAAATTTTCGCTTATTTAAGGCAAAATAGGCGTTTTTGGCCTTTTTTTCGGGGTGGGGACCCCCCCCCCCCCCCGAGGTCTCAACCCCCCCCCACCCCCCCTCCGGATTTTTCCGGCCCATGTATGACTACATACAGGTGTTTTTAAAAGAGTACCAGAAAAAATGCCTGCCATTTCCGTCTGGAGTAACCAACTAAACTGAAACTTCCAAAATAGTACCAGAAAGTTGAAAGTTCATTCGACACAGAAATTAAGCATTAAGCGTCTGTGTCTGAGTCGGGCGACCTCTCCGATTTTGCTCAAAAGTTGCACAAATGATGTATCTTCGGGGAAACTAACGTGTACCAACTATCAGCCCCAACTCCACCTAATATGCAAATTAGAAGTGGTCAAAGGTTACATTTGGGGTACCTTATGTGATTGAGCATAAATCTGCCAATTTTCAATGCACAGCGTCTTTTAAACGATAGAACTACACGTACACACTGAAAAAGCATACATTGCCTGAGAAATCTGGAAGGATATGAATTGGCCTCAGAGGCATGGGGTGTAGCAGATTTCCCATAAAAAGGTGGGAAATGGCAGTAAAACTGCCGTTTTTCTGGAAAAAGGAGAGGGGGCAGCGATGCGGAGGTCCCCGGCACATGTATGAGGAAAAAGACATATAAACACTCGTTCTCTCCTCGTTCCCTATTGTTTGCTAGTTTATGACCCTAAACTTCTTTCAATATGTAAAAGACGTACAAAGAGAACTTGTCTGAGTTGTCCTTCTTGCAGTCCGGTCGGGTACCAGAAGAGCACGAAGTAGATGAGACAGTGGAGTCCTTTGGTCAAGTCACTGGGCACCTGCACACTCTCCATCGAACTGGCAGCAGCAAACAGAGGTCGATTCCGACTGTCCTTCTGAAGAGAGAGTCGCACTACCGGGTTGCTCATGGTGGCCAACTCCGACACCGTCAACAGACCCAGCTGAGCCAACGGCAACTCACTGCCCGTCCGCTCCTGCAACCACTGGCCACACTCCACTGCTCTTGTCAACTAACTGCTTATAAAGTGCTTTATTCTTTTTTCTACTACAGTTGTAGCGCATTTTGCCCACTTCAGTACAGAAGAGTTGTCAAACACCTACGTACACACAGACTTGGGCAAGGTAGGTAGGGGCTGAGGTGGTTGACACTTGCAGACGCCGCTACCCTCCCTCCACCCACCACTCAGCATTTTTTGTACAGAAAAGTATGATACGAGATCAGAATAGTTTATTTTAACATATTCTAACGAAAAATAAGCCAAAAAACCTTAATTTCAGCAAAAAATCGGACTTTTTTAAAGCTTACCACCCTCTCAAAATCACCATCAGCTGCCGCTACTCCCCTCAGGATTTGAAAATGTACCACTCCCTCAGCCGAAATGCTAGTCCATGTCTGGGTACACTGATCCGATCCCATTTGCGGAGGGCCTTACGGCCTACGATCAGACTCAAGGTCCATTTCGCTACCCCGTGATTCGTCATCTCGGACGTTGCCCTTCTTTCACTGCCAGCCACTCCTAGCCATGCTGCTGGGTGCCTTTCACCAGGAGGGCGGCCGGCGTGTTGATGTCATGATACTGACACGACAGCTCCTGACGGCCGCTGCCGGTGCCCCATATGCCAGAGGGCTCCCAGCATAGTTGGTCTCTCAGACAGCTTCTGACACAGTCTTCTTCCAACGCGGCATGCTTTGTGGAGTGGCTTCGGTGCAACGGCAGATCCAGTCGGTTCCCATTTTACCTACTCGCTGTAACCAGCTTTCGGTGGCCTGTGAGGAGCTTTGTGCCGACGACCAACTCTTTGCGGCGGCAAGAAACTTGCCCCGCCGAGTGCATGAGCGCAGGAGTAGGCTCGCGCACAGTGGTTATGCGGCCTAAACCACTACACCAACTGTGCCGGCGTCTGGGTACAGATACACATAGACTTTGTTTTGGCTGGTGCACCGAATGAATGAGTGTGCGCTGAATGAAAACGCAGCAACAAACCTTAGGACGGCATAGCAAACACCACACCTACGTATCTGGCATTCCTATAGGCAAATCTTACCTTGTAGATCCGCTCAAATTCATTGATTGCTATTCCTTTAGGATGATCAGCAAAAATCTGAAACAGGACAACATACGTACAGCATGTAAATCCGTGAGCGATTTCGTCCGGCCTGCAGCAGAATTCTTCTAAAAGGATGGCTTTCCGAGGGCTTTTAAGCTTACAATCAATCCATAAAATTTGTCCTTAACAATAATCATTTTTGAAAGCAAGAATAGGTTACACTATTAGCAGCCACTTACATGAATAACATGGATGCAAAGCTAACACGGACCCTACTATCTCATAAGCGAAATAAATAAATCAATCATTATTCACCTGTTCGCACCGATCTCTGACACCATCAACCAATTGTTTGTCCAACTCCACTGAACACTCAGAAAGCTCCACATTCGTCTGTGTGCCCTCATCCCGCAATGGTCTGAAATTTGGGCTCTCAATTAGGTTGAAATCAGAAAAGCAAGTTTTTCAGGCGTTAACCACTAGCGGCCGTACATGCTCAATCCGAAGGGGGAGGGGGTCTGAGGCCAAATTCTAGGAAGGGGGTTGGACACTAAAAAAAGCTAAAAAATCGCAATTTCTCGGCTCAAATACAGCTGAAAGTGCTGTTTTATAGGTGATCTTGACAATTTTTGTGTCTGAAATTGTAAAGAAGTCGCAAAAATCTGCTTAAAGAATTACTTGCCAGAAAATTCAGAGTGGGGGTAGGAAAAATCGTCTCGGGGAGGGGGGAGCGTCCCGGTCCAGGGGGTCTGGCCTAAGTCGGGTGGGGCAGACGCTCCAGACCCATACATGGGCCGGGGGGTAAGGGGGGTATACCCCTCCCCCTCGGTCGGCCATACCCCCCCTCGGCCGGCCATACCCCCTCCCCCACCCTCCCAGAGGGAGGAAATTTTCGCTTATTCAAGGCAAAATAGGCGTTTTTTGCCTTTTTTTTCGGGGGACCCCCCCCCCCCCCGAGGTCTCAACCCCCCCACCCGCCCTCCGCCCTCCGGATTTTTCCGGCCCATGTATGTCCAGACCCCACTGTTACATGTATACTAGCGTCTACTGTACATATTCAGTAAAACAAAAGTACCTGGAATAACTGTGGTGAGCGCTGCAGTCGCTTTGCACACTCAAACTGCCACTGCGATTGCGAGAGCAGCCGTCAGACCATCTGTCTCCATCCGATGCCTATAAAAGACCAATGTTTAAGGAAATTTCTATACAACTGACTCATTCAACAGCAACTGACTTGTCCTCCTGACCAGTGGACCAGCCAGGATCCGTCAGACTGGTGAGAGAGGTTGCAGGTATCTGGCAGAAAGTTCAAGAATAACTGTTCCCAAGACAGACCCCAGATTACTTCCGGATTCGGGCATAAACCATACAGCTCACTGAACGCCGCGTTCAAGCTGGCTTCGTTTAATCCTGAAACTATCTATAATAATTGCCTTGCAATACAATCAAAACATTGGCTAGGTGTGTATTTATCAGAAAACCGAACCGCCTACCTACAGACAAGCACTTAACGCCGTACGTGTATGGTATCGGCACCATAATGGTACCGGTGCTTAGGGGGTGGTATCATAATAATATGGTCCCACGTTCCGGCATTGTGGTGCTATCATCCATATGAATGACCCTTCAGGATTTAAAAATTTACCACCCCCTCAGCCGAAATGCTAGCCCATGTCTGTATGGTGCTACCCACATGTGCGTATGGGACTGGTACCCAAATTAGTACGAAATTCCAGTTTTTAGCGAAGCTTAGTACTCAACACTTGCCGAATTTGGACTCGGTCTCCAAGCTGCCGTGATCGACCTACGTAGTAATCACTATGCAAGGAACCAGACCGGCACTCAGGATATACAGTTGAACTAATGCAGTATTAATCAGATTGCAGCAATAACGTACTTCTAGGAGCGGCCACCTTGAGCACGGACGAGACGCGTTTCATAAAGTAACTGGGATATTTCAACCGGTCCACATAGGTGCCTGACATTTGCTGGTGGACCACCGTCGGTAACACAGGTACGCGTTGCTGCCGATACGACGGTAGCACTGGACACACCAAACCGCTGGCCGATGGGGATCCAGTAGCTGAAACTTACATTCTACCACACAGCTAGCTTCTTACCCAACAGACGTTGAAGGCTCAAAAATCTATTTTTGAAAAATCGTTATGCAAATTAAGGCAAAAAGCGGGAAAATTTACGTGCACACATGCAATTTTTAGTAAATCCTTTGGAAGCAGCCAACATTTTTTTCTAGCAACCTGCATAATACTTGTTTTGCACTGAGCCTGAGTTATTTCAATCCCCCAAAAATCTAAAAATCGCCCAAACTGACCATTTTGAGCATTTTTGGCCAACTTTAAGGCTCTGTAACTTTGGAACCATTAGACCTACAATCAAGATAAACACATTATTGGAATCCCCAACGTCCCTAGATTAGGATTCACTGAAAAAAGCACACTCAGCACAACTACCAAAAAGCTCATTTTTTCGTTGCGCAGATTAGGTTATACCGCAGTACCGAACTTCGGCCCCTCTACAACTTTGGTTATGAGGCAAAAACTCTCCGACGCTTCCATACCGAGTTATTCGCAAAAAAACCGCCAGGTCGCACTCCTCAGTCTGCTGACTGTCCAGCACCTCCGGGGGGGATAGTCTTACCTTTTACTAGCAAGATTAATCTTTAAAAAATCATACCAACAGGATAACGGTAGACGGGAGGCAGTTGAAGGCCAGACAAAAGCGGATATTGTAGACGAGAAGCAGCAGAGAAACCGTCAGTAGAAACGTTGTTTGCATAGAAGTCGGTGAAGCTACGCGACAAGGTCGAGCCAGCAGGTTGAGGGGGAGCTTGGTGAAGATCGTGAAGAGAAACTAACACTGAGCCGCCCGGACCGGTCACCACCTAAATAACAACTCGCTCAGTTTTGCTTTTCCTTTTCCTTTTGCGAAAAATGAACGGTTGCGCACGGGAATCAATAGTATAATAGGGCATAAATTTTGAAGAAATTCAGCATTTTCTACAAAAATTCAAGTCACACTAAAAGCAGTTTTGTTGTGTACTATGTAGTACTAGTACATCAACCATAACAGAGCATGTAAAATCAATCTCTTTTCCGGTGAAATCATTTTAAAGCTAGTGCACACAGGAAGACTAACCTTCAAAACATCGTTGAGTTTCTCAGAGACAGCTCTACGCATTCCACAGCCGAATATCTTATTGCTTATCGAATTTTCACCGTGCGCACAGCGGTACTCATCTATGAGTGCATCAAGCGAGAGCGGCCCTTTCTCCAGAAGAATAATGACCAGATTCGTTTTTAGCTAAAATGAATGCACCGCTGACTGTTAAAAGGAACTATACGCATACTGTACATGCCGGAAAAGTTTGGACTGGGCACTATGAATTGTGACGAAGGTTATATACAATGTAGGCTATCTTTCTCGCTACATTCGACAGAATTCCCAGCGAAGGGGGCCTAACGGCTGAGGGGGGAGTGGTTAAGCCATGTCTGCAGAGATACACATGCAAATGATAACCGATGTCATATAGGTAGAGAGAAAGGTGAGGAGTGAATAACGTACAATGTGCAAGAGCTGGTCTTTGGAGAGAACGCCACCAAAACGACGTCTACCGGCCGGTCTCTGCTGAGCGATCAATTCTTCCAGATGCTCTGTCGACCTGTCAGAGACAGCCAACAAAACAGGCAGTCCCATCCTCTCCTGCACATACATAACGTCCGGCATTGAGCGCGCCAACTCAGTCACAGTCTCCACGCCTAACTGATGCAGCGGCAACGGCCCTCCAGTCAGGTCACTGAAACAAATGAATCACAGTTAGTCATTTTTCCGGCCCACGTATGCAGTTAACTGCATAGACAAACGATATGGTACCACTTAATAACTGGAAGGAAGTGATAGTAGCACCACCTAAGACCACGCACCAAGTCAGATGTACCACATGATTACGATCGGTACCATCTAAACGGTATCTGTACCATTACCATTATGGTATTGGATTGGTACCATGGGAGCTATGTACTATTTTTCACTGTTCAGCCAAAAATACCTAAAAACACCGGCCGTTTGGCTTATACGCTCCTCACGAACCCTTCAGGCCTGCGTCACCTTCACCAGAGAAGCATTTCAAAATTCTAGAGTACGGTAGGTGGACCTACATAATTTGGGTCGGAAAACCGACGACTAAAGAAGACCACAAACCATTGAAACATATAATAAAACATGCTTTTAGCCTTTTTTTGAATTGTTATCAGCCGTATTCTGTCGTTTATAAAGGAAACCACAATGCAGCAGAAAGACTTTTCACCCCATACAGTATTTCATATTCGGAATAAGGCCTCAGAGACTCGAAGTTATGAAAGGAAAGAGCTTGAATTTAGACAACTGCCACAAGCTCAAACGCCAAGGTTCTTAGCTTAGTTTTGGAGAAGTCGATTTTTAACGAGTTTTTTATGCTGGTAGTCTGACAAGCCGTGAAAATTAGCCATTTTTAGGCACATAAATATAACGTAGCACAGCAAAACTTTCAGAGAATAAGTTAAAGTCATCCCACTGTACAGTTTTGCAAAAATGCGACTTTTACCTTTTTTAAGGTTTTTGGATGATTTTCTGGAGACCGACCCAATTAGGTCCATCTACTCTACAGCCACCCATGAGCCGAAATATCAGTCCTTATCTGCACGAAGACTGTCCATGTGTAAAATAAAACCGGCACGTACCAATAATCTCGTTGCAGTTCATCGAACGTTAGTCCGCCAGGGCCAGCAGAAATCAGAATAGCACGCAGTTCACGTTTCAGCTGCTCCGTCGTCATCGCCCAACACTGACGAGGTCAATTCAACACAACCAAGGCAAGGCAGACAAATCAACCCTGAAAAAGGTTCTATAAGCTACCGTGATTTCACGGGCGTAGCTTTTGTATTTCTTGAGTAAGATCCGTTTTTATGAGACCATTTGATTTTCGCATTTTCGTTTAAATTTCCCGCCAACATTTGAATTTTCGCGCTAAAACGCTAATACAGGTAGCCGGACTAAATAAGCACCTACCCTCCAAATTTGGTTCGAATTCGTTGAGAATTGATTGAAAAAGAGTGATTTTAGTAAGCCCGAAAAAGCTGCGTAGGGCACTACTCACTAGGGTCGACCAGGACTGGGAGGAGTATACTGTAGGTTTGCTCAACGGAAATATAAGGCGACTGTCAAGTCTGCTAAGAAGGAATCCTGGAGAGAATTCTGTACGGAAGTGGAGGGGTTAAGACCACTGCACGGCTAAACAGAGTTCTCAACAGGGATCCGCCAATAGAGGTCGGTATGCTACAGTTACCGGACGGGACATACATACACCGAAGGTAGGGAGACTGCTTTGTCATACCTACTAGACGTGCATTTTCCTGGGGGAACTGCAGTAAACATGACTTTGGAAACGGACAACCAGGCTCTAAAGGGAGCCTGGGATGACTGGAGACTAGCTGACAGAATTGTCATGGAAGATAAGGTGATATGGGCGGTGAGAATTTTCCAACCATATAAATCCCCTGGACCAGACGGAGTTTTTCCGGCACTCTTGCAACAAGGGCTTGACATTCTCATCAAACCTATGGTGCGAGTGTTTAGAGAATCAGAAAACTGGTTTATATACATACATGTACTAGGGGGGGGTTTGAGGGTTACCCCCCTGCTGGAAAAACCAACCCCCCCCCGAGACAGGTTAAGGGACCCCCCCCCGACCAAAAAATACAAGTGGTGGTAGTGGCTCCAGTATTAACAAACTGGGTCAGAAATCACTAATTTTTAGCCTAAAATTCACTTGAAAAGCCTTTGGAAACGGAATTTGGCGTTTCCACTGCTGATATTTAAGAAAAATCGGTGTTTTTGGAAGCTCTTTTTGTCATTTTTTGCTTGTTTTTAGCTTTAAAACGCTATTTGGCAGCTTAAAATAGCGATTTTTAGCGTCCTTATCCTTACTGTAAAAAACGTGCTAAAAACGCATTTCTAGGCGTTTTGGAGCTTTTTGAAATTTGGGACCCCCCACCTGGGCGAAACCCCCCCCGCGCCCCCCCACCTGAGGAAACCCCCCCCCTACCCCCCTCCCCCAGGTCGGCCCGGAGCTGTTACATGTATGTTTATATACCACCTCAGCTCTGGAAAGAGGTGAGGTGAGGGTGGTTTTTACAGCCAAGCCAAGTGAGGACTCCTATGCAAAAGCAAAATCCTTTCGACCAATTAGCCTATCGTCTTTCATGTTGATGGAGCGATTGATCAATAGGTGGTTGAGAGATGGGGTGCTTCGGCACACACTGTACCACTCCACCCTAGTCAACACGAGTACCAGGCAGGAAAATCAGTAGAAACGGCTTTACACTGTCTGGTGGGTCGTGTGGATAGAGCCTTAGAGCGAAAAGAGTTTGCATTGGGAGCCTCCTTTGATATAGAAGGAGCTTTCTCCAATGCATCTTTTGAGCGGGCGCTGAGGAGGAGAGGCGTGAAGGATATCCTTATCCAATGGATACAGGCCATGCTTAAACTCCGTACTGTGACCGCTCTTATGGGCAGACATGGGCTAGCATTTCGGATGAGGGGGGGTACAATTTTCAATTCCTGAGGGGGGCTGAGGGGATGGTAAGCCAAAAAGTCCGGTTTTTTGGCCAAAATCAAGGTTTTTTGGCTTATTTTTCATTAAAATATGTTAAAATAAGCTATTCTGAGCTCATTTACACCTAATCCAAGCATATATTTATCATAATTTTCTATACAAAATTCTTCCGAAAAATTCCTGAGGGGGCTAGCGGTCGGCTGAGGGGGGGGAAGGTCAGAGCCTGAGGGTGCCAACCCCCCTCAGCCCCCCTTTTGCCCATGTCTGCCCTCAGCCGAAATGCTAGTCCATGTCTGGGTACTCATTCATAGACTTTGGTTTGGCAGCTACACTGAACGAATGAGTGTGTGACTGACTGAAAAAGCAGCAACAAACCTTAGGACGTCATAGCAAACACCACACCTATCTGGCATTCCTATAGGCAAATCTTACCTTGTAGATCTGCTCAAATTCATTGATTGCTATTGAGGTGGGTAGCGGCCGGCTGAGGGGGGGTAGGTCAGAGCCTGAGGGGGGCAACCCCCCTCAGCCCCCCCTTTGCCCATGTCTGCATATGGGGCAATGCAGTAGATCCATCAACACGCGCAGGGGATGTCCACAAGGAGGGGTCTTATCTCCCCTACTTTGGATACTCCTTGTAGATAGCTTATTGGTGCGTTTAAACGATTCGTCGTTTAACGCCCTAGGCTATGCGGATGATGGGGTACCGGAGTTATCCCAGGGATATAACACGGAAAATCACGTTTCTTAGAAAAATCCCTGGGATATTAACTGGACAAAGCCATGGGATATTAATTGGAAACGGCATCGGATATTAAGCGGAAAAATGTTTTATCATAGATATTGTATGCGTGTGTAAAGAAAATTATTACAAATTTGACATAAACATCGCCGCCAAATAATATCCCATGGGATATAAAGCGGAACAAGGGTCCATGTAATATCCCAGTGGGATATTAAGAGTCAGTTCGCGAGAGAATCGACCCTTGTTCTTCACAGCTATGTGCAAGTCGAAAAATCGAACTCAGGCCTGGGACCTCCGGTTTGGGGAAGTTGTACCTAACGATGACTTGTGCTAAACCTGAAGAGCACAGCCCTCTAGGTGCCCTGGTCCGGCAGAGCCAGCCCTCGGAAGCAGGGTGGGCAACCATCAAAATCGGACTGTCAATAGGTCATGTTCGACTGAGTGTCACTTGCGATCCAAAGCAGCTAGAACGTTGTGCTTGGTGCCAAACGAATCGTCATGACATTGGCTTTCGTTTGCCGCATAAGCAGTACTGTTTCGCTCTTTCGTTCTCTAACCACGACATCGAATGTGAAAAAATCCGCAAAAAAATTTCATGGTGAAGTTCACTAAATTAGATTTTTCTCGAAAATAAAAAAGGGTACCCTCGAGATTTTTTTATATTTTATAGCCCTGTGAATTGCGCTTCTAACGGTGTATAGAAAGTGGCAAAAACGCATGCCTCTGCATATCAAATTTCCACTCAAAGTACAAAGATAACCAAAAATTCGCTAATTTACCACTATTTAAGCATATATCCCATGCCTATGTATGTATGTATGTATGTATGTATGTATGTATGTATGTATGTATGTATGTATGTATGTATGTATGTATGTATGTATGTATGTATGTATGTATGTATGTATGTATGTATGTATGTATGGTTGACCCCTCTGCTGGCATTTTTGATGGTGTTTTGGAGGCTTGGCAAAGCCAAACATTGTCGAGGGCAGAGTGATTCCAAAGAAAGTATGGGAAAACAAAGGAAATAAAGAAAGGTTCATGAAGATCTGCAGTACCAGATCCCAGGGAAAGACTACTGGAAGCCAGTTGGTGTTTCTTTCTACCCAACAGATCAAATCAACACAGCAGAAGCAGAAAATGATCAATCCGTGGTTGATCCAGAAAGCGACATTGAAGACCCAACACTGGCACAACCTGATCAAGTCCAATTGTCCCAGCAGCGTGTTCAAAGCACTGATGAGTCTGATGATAATGATGAAATGGAAGTTGACAAAACAGTGGTTTTCGAGACTGCGAACGAAAACGAACTTTTTGATTGCCCTGAAGAAGGGTGCAGGCGAAAATACCAGTTTTACGGAAATCTCATCAGACACCTCATCACTGGTACCCATCAGATGATTCCAGAGCGACAAACAATGCAGGATGTGGCTCAGCAAATGTACATACATACATACATACATACATACATGCATACATACATACATACATACATACATACATAGGCATGGGATACATGCTTAAATAGTGGTAAATTAGCGAATTTTTGGTTATCTTTGTACTTTGAGTGGAAATTTGATATGCAGAGGCATGCGTTTTTGCCACTTTCTATACACCGTTAGAAGCGCAATTCACAGGGCTATAAAATATAAAAAAATCTCGAGGGTACCCTTTTTTATTTTCGAGAAAAATCTAATTTAGTGAACTTCACCATGAAATTTTTTTGCGGATTTTTTCACATTCGATGTCGTGGTTAGAGAACGAAAGAGCGAAACAGTACTGCTTATGCGGCAAACGAAAGCCAATGTCATGACGATTCGTTTGGCACCAAGCACAACGTTCTAGCTGCTTTGGATCGCAAGTGACACTCAGTCGAACATGACCTATTGACAGTCCGATTTTGATGGTTGCCCACCCTGCTTCCGAGGGCTGGCTCTGCCGGACCAGGGCACCTAGAGGGCTGTGCTCTTCAGGTTTAGCACAAGTCATCGTTAGGTACAACTTCCCCAAACCGGAGACCCCAGGACTAAGTTTTCACGATGGCCGATTTTTCGACTTGCACATAGCAGGGTCGATTCTCTCGCGAACTGACTCTTAAGTGGGGTGGGATACTAAAGCGCTGTTTATACTCCTACTGCAGTAGCTACTGCAGTAGGTTGGCCGACTCCTTCAGTAGTCTTCGGTAGGAGTATAAACACCCGCGCTCGCGCCTCCGCGCTACTGCAGTAGGAAACACTAGACACTAGACACAAATTCCTAGACACTGTGTGACCTCATGCAGAGGGCGTCCAAGGATGGTGTGAAGAAAAAGGTACACCCGGACAAGCTGGAGCTGATCCTATTCACAAGGAAACGGCGGCTAACTGGGCTTAAACTCCCCCCCCCCCACACCCCCTCCCCCCCGGGCCGGGGGGGGTACAAACTTTGGCCGGCCGAGGGGGCGGGGTATACCCCCCTTACCCCCCCGGCCCATGTATGATTTGGGGGTCTATTTAGACTCCCGATTAGATTGGTCAGCCCATCTTGAGATCAAATGCTCTAAAGGTAAGGCAGCTTTCTGCCAGGCCAAAAGAGCTATTGGGAACAACTGGGGACTGTCACCCAAGATGGCCAGGTGGCTATCCGATCCGATCCGATATATTGGGGGGGCCTGTACGGCCCTATGATCAGACCAACATGTCCATTTCATTTCCCCATATCATCTCTCTTCATTTCGGATACTATCACCAACGCAAGGCTCAACCAGCCTTGGGGGATATCTAGCGGTTAGGTATACCCGAGGCTTTAATCAACCTCAGGAGGTCCCTAACGGTTACATCGCTCAAGTCCTGGGTGGTAAGATATCTACTGCCCAGAATAGCTTGTCTACGTCCAGCCAATGCATCACATTCTGTGACCAAATGTTCAGGCGTTTCCTCCTCCTCTAAGCAAAATGAGCATGTTGGATCATCCACCAAGCCCATGATGCTGAGATGTCTATTAAGGTTACTACTGTGTCCAGTTAACCAACCGACCACCAGTTTCAGTTCCCTTCTACTAAGACTAAGTAGTTCTCTGGTCACCACCAGTCTGGGTCCCAGAATGAACTGCTTAGATTGCCTACAGTCGGTTCGTAGATCCCAGGCAGTTTGCAGCTGGTTCTTTGCCCAACTTCTTAAATCTGTCCTCACTTTCCGAACTGAGATGCCAAGGGCCGGTTCCGGCCCTATAAGTGGCAACTCAGCAGCTGCCCGAGCTAGTCGGTCAGCCTGATCATTTCCCTCCACTTCCGAGTGTCCAGGTACCCACATCAGCTGTAGCTTCTTACGAAGCGCCAGTCGTTGTAGTTCCCTAACACACTCTGCAACCAACTTAGAGTTGACGCGTGGAGATACTATTGCTCTTAGAGCTGCTTGACTATCTGAGCAAATACAGATCTTCTGCTCTAGACAGTTAACTAGTCCAGGAGTCCTGGCGCAGTTCAGTATAGCATAGACCTCCGCCTGGAAAACTGTTGCATACTTCCCCAGGGGAAAGGAATCCTCTACCCCCAGTCTCTGTATAAATACTCCTGCTCCCGAATTCTCTAAACCTGTTAACCTGGAACCATCCGTATAACAGTAGAGAGTATCGGTTGCATTAGGAGTATTACCCTGCCAGACCTCCCTACTCGGGAAGTCGACCTGATATTTCTTATCAAACACGTAATTGGGTAGTTGTTGGTCACTTGGGAATAGGTACAGTGGCGATAAATCGCACAATTGTGCCCAAACACTACAATGACCACGACCTACCCTGTGCCACTGCTTAGTACTTTTAAGTCTGTAGCAGGTCGCCATCGCTTCCACTTGAATCCAAGTGTGTAGCGGTGGAAGACACAACAGAACTTCCATTGCTGCTGTGGGTGTTGTTTGTAGAGCCCCTGTTATGCATAGACACGCCAGTCGTTGTAAACGGCCCAGCTGTGCTTTTGCGCATTCCAGGTTTGTCCGTTTCCACCACACCACAGCAGCAAAAGCTATCATAGGTCTAATGGTCACAACATAGAGCCACTTGACCACCTTAGGAGACAGTCCCCAATTCTTCCCAACAGCTCGTTTGGCTTGACAGAAAGCTGCTCTGGCCTTGGAGCATTTGGTTTCAAGGTGAACTGCCCAATCTAACCGGGAGTCCAAATAGACTCCCAGATATTTTACTCGCTTTACTAACTGGAGCCGCTTCCCATAGATCTTAGGGAGCTTAAGCCCAGTTAGCAGCCGTTTCCT
The DNA here is from genome assembly GCA_030248155.1 of Sabatieria punctata. Classification (NCBI taxonomy): domain Eukaryota; kingdom Metazoa; phylum Nematoda; class Chromadorea; order Araeolaimida; family Comesomatidae; genus Sabatieria; species Sabatieria punctata. Next base: position 27,669 of record JASANB010004362.1, on the reverse strand, counting down.
TGTGAATAGGATCAGCTCTAACTTGTCCGGTGTACGGCCAGACCTTCTTCTTCACACCATCCTTGGACAACCGTAAGTGCCCTCTGCATGAGGTCACATATAGTGTCCAAGAATTTTCCTACCACGAGAACTACTCCATCATCCGCGTAGCCCAGGGCATAAAACGATGAGTCGTTTAGACGCACCAACAGGCTATCAGCAAGGAGTATCCAAAGTAGGGGAGATAAAACCCCTCCTTGTGGACATCCCCTGCGCGTATTGATGGATCTGCTACATTGCCCCATTTGAGCAGTCACTGTACGGAGTTTGAGCATGGACCCAATCTATTGGATAAGGGTGGACTCCACGCCCCGCCTCCTCAGTGCCCGTTCAAATGATGCAAAAGATGCATTGGAGAAGGCGCCTTCTATGTCGAAGAACGCTCCAAGTGCAAACTCTTGATGCTCTAAAGCTCTTTCTACACGACCAACCAAGCAGTGTAAGGCCGTTTCCACAGACTTGCCTGCCTGGTAGGCATGTTGACTAGGATGGAGCGGTACATGCCGAAGCACCCCGTCTCTCAACCACCTATCTACCAATCGCTCCACGCTCTTTAGCATGAAAGAGGATAGGCTGATTGGTCGAAAGGATTTGGCCTTAGCATATGATTCCTTACCTGGCTTAGCTATGAAAACAACCCTCACCTCTCTCCAGAGTTGAGGTATGTAAGCCAGTGCTATTGATGCTCTAAACACTTGCACCATAGGTTTGACAAGAATATCAAGCCCTTGTTGCAACAGTGCCGGAAAAATTCCGTCTGGACCAGGGGTTTTATATGGTTGGAAAGATTTTACCGCCCATTTCACCCTATCTTCAGTAACAATTCGGTTAGCCAGTGCCCAGTCCCCCAAAGCTCCTCTCAGAACTTGGTTGTCTGGTTGTGGTGCCGTATCTACCATAGTACCACCAGGGAAATGCACTTCCAGTAGGTGTGACAAAGCAGTCTCCCTACTCTCTGTGTATGTCCCATCTGGTAGTTGCAGCATACCTGCTTCTATGGGAGAATCCCTGCTGAGAACTCTGTTTAGTCGTGAGGTGGCCTTAACCCCCTCGACTTCCTCACAGAACTCTCTCCAGGATTTCTGCTTTGCAAACTTTATAGTTTGCTTATATTCTCGTTGGGCCACCCTGTACTCTGCCCAGTCCTGTACGGCCCGAGTGAGCAGTGCTCGATGGAGCTTCTTTCTACTCTTTTTTCGTAGTGCTGACAATTGCCGGTTCCACCATGGCACCCGGCCATTTCCTACCCTAACTCGCTTTAAAGGACAAGCCTCTTCAAACGAAGTCAGGACATTACTTTGAAGAAAGTTCACTTCCTCCTCTAAACTTTGTATGTCCTGGATGTCCACCTGATGGTCACCCATTCTCCATTCTAGGTTGTCATAAAATGCACCCCAGTTTGTAGAACGTGGGGACCTTCGATATTCAGGTGGAGCTTTCTCCAGGCATATCTTTAAGTAAATGTGTCTGTGGTCAGACAAAGAGTCTTCCCGTGACACATGCCACTTGTCGATATCCTTAGCTATACATAAAGATGCTAAGGTAAGATCTATAACAGACAGACCCCTACCTATGTAGGTGGGTTCATGTCCTCTATTAATGATTTCTAGATCAGAAGAAATAACATACTCGAGCAGGTGATGTCCCCGGGCATTAATATCCCGACATCCCCAAACTGTATGATGTGCATTAGCATTAGGGCCCGACCGGATACAAATTTCTACCGAATCCGGATCCGGATCCGGATATGCCCGTATCCGGCCGGATCTGGATCCGGATATGCCGGATATCATTGATCAACTTAAATTTTTTTAGAATGCAATAAACCACATATATACATTTCTTTGTTCTATAATAGTTGATTTAAAACAACATCTAATAATTGTAGTTCAAAGAACGCAAGTTATACTTGTTAAACAACAACATTTCTAAATTTTCGGCCTTCAGAGAGGAGCGATCGCCTTCCGAAATCGTGCCAGCAGTCTTAAATGTTCGCTAGCTAGTAGACCTAATTCGTAGTACTACAAACTACAAACTACATATTTTCGGCGATTATGACATCATCAAGACTACAAATTAACTAAGACCACATATTATTTTGGCTAACTACAAATTGACTACAAACTACTTTTTCATAATTTGCGAATTTCTAGTCAATTTGTAGTCATTTTTCTTGGAAATTCTTGTCTTAGTTTTCAAAAAAGGTCTCATTGCATTTTTAAAAAATACCAAATGTTCAGCATTGGAATTCTATTAAACATTGAATTATGTCTGTTTGTTTCCAGAAATACCCATTAGAAAAGGCGATTTTTTCACAGAAAAACCAATTAACAGACTTCCGGTTATTATTTTTGCAAGGCATTCCCATGACTGATTGTTCATTTGGCAAACATTTGCAGTAATATAAAATTTGTGACGTTTGGTAAACTGACTACAAATTGACTACAAACTAAAACCTGAATTTGACAACTACAAACTAAGACTACAAATTATTTTGGCGATAATTTTTAACTACAAACTAAGACTACAAATTGAAATTCTCTGAGGAAATAGGTCTACTCGCTAGCTACCGTACCGATAGGAGTAGTCAAATACTTCCTGGCAAGCTGAAAAACGGTTTTTAGAACCATACAACTGCCGCAAATTTCTGACCTGGTCAATTCTGGACAGTCGAATGTAATATTTATGTTCAAATACGTAAAAAAATCACGTTTTCTCATCTGTGACTGATATCCGGCGTATCCGGCAGGTAATATCCGGATCCGGTACCGGATCCGGATAGGGCCATATCCGGCCGGATCCGGATCCGGATCCGGATATCCGGTCGGGCCCTAGTTGCTACAGCAAAAAATCTGCTGGGTTGTTTTTTTTTGGCACACCCTGTAGCTTTTAAATTGTAAACAAAGGTTTTTTGCGTGAATGAAAAAGGTTCTTGTACTGGTCTAATTGCTGTACTACTCATGGTTCATGCCGGTCAGCAGGGGAATGTCGGGAATTTTTTATCTTCTCAGTTTGGACGTTCGAGTTGGAGTTTCATTTTCTGGTGTCTGACAGTCTGCATTCAAACGATCACCTTCATTCGTTTCCTAAGCTAGGATCTCGACTAGGGCCCGACCGGATATCCGGATCCGGATCCGGCCGGATATGGCCATATCCGGATCCGGATATTACCTACCGGATATGCCGGTATCAGTCACAGATGAGAAAACGTGATTTTTTACATATTTGAGCATAAATATTTCATAAATAAGCGAGTTATGGCTAGACCTATTTCCTCAGAGAATTTCAATTTGTAGTCTTAGTTTGTAGTTAAAAATTTTCGCGAAAATTATTTGTAGTCTTAGTTTGTAGTTGTCAAATTCAGGTTAAAAAATATGCAGTTTTAGTTTGTAGTCAATTGTAGTCAGGTACCAATAGGGCCCGACCGGATATCCGGATCCGGATCCGGATCCGGCCGGATATGGCCATATCCGGATCCGGTACCGGATCCGGATATTACCTGCCGGATATGCCGGATATCAGTCACAGATGAGAAAACGTGATTTTTTACGTATTTTGAACATAAATATTGCATTCGACCGAATGTTTGACAAGAAATTTGCGCAGTTGTATGGTTCTAAAACAGTTTTGCAGCTTGCCAGGAAGTATTTAATTGCTCCTATCGGTACGGTAGCTAGCGAGCAAACATTTAGGACTGCTGGCTCGATTTCGGAAGGCGATCGCTCCTCTCTGAAGCCCGAAAATGTAGAAATATTGTTGTTTAACAAGTATAACTTGCGTGCCGGCACAGTTGGTGTAGTGGTTTAGGCCGCAAGGTTCTTAAGTCCATATAAAGATTGGTTAACTTGCAAAATTTGGCAAAGATTCGATGAAGGGTTCTTGAAATATTTACGTTCAAAATTGACAACAAACTCTTCTCTTAACAAAAATAATAATACTAATGTGATACAATGAACATCACAAAACAGCTAAGCAGACTGGATTTCTATGTTTAGGATAGTCGCCTTGTTTTTGCTAATTTTTCATTTAATTAAAAATAAAAAATCTGAAATAAAAAAACTAACTATTATTGAGGCAAGTTTATACTGTAAATCTTTACTTTACAGAGATGAAAGCGTCTCTTTTCAGTTGCAGAATGAAGATGAATGGCTTGAGACTCTAAACTCAACTCGCAAAGAATGGAAATCTCAACTGAGATTTTTCAAATTCTGAATTTTTTAGTTTGTAAAACTAGGACAGGTCTACCAAAAGATCGGCTAAGTATACCACATCACATTAGAGAGAACAAATTTGAACATGCAAACAATAATTCAGCCAAATTGCTGTGATGTCAACCATTTTTATCTAAAAATTACGAAATGAGCTGAACTTTCATGCCAAACTGTGTTTCCCCTTCTGCTTTTTCCAGATGAGGTCTGTATCTGTAAAATAGGTATGCCTAATAAACGCTAAAGATTGCATAGACATTCCGACCAAACTCGAAAATGCTTGGAAAGCGTCCAGTTATCAATTTCTAGCCGCGGTGATAAAATATGCAAAAAATATGTACATATCTCATTTTTGCAAGCATATGATATATGCAATATCAATATGCACTAGAAATTGCATGCATATATTCATATGCAATATCACTTGCATCGCAAAAACCCCGATATCATCCAACCATTGTTTGAACTACAATTATTTGATGTTTTGAATCAACTGTTATAGAACAAAGAAATGTATATATGTGGTTTATTGCATTCTAAAAAATTTTAAGTTGATCAATGATATCCGGCATATCCGGATCCGGATCCGGCCGGATATGGGCGTATCCGGATCCGGATCCGGATCCGGTAGAAATTTGTATCCGGTCGGGCCCTAGTAGCAACCGCAAATCGCAACCGATTGGAATGAATCTTTTTTAAATAAAAGATAAATAAATTCTTGAAAGACCGATGAATCGCTTATAAAGATAGACCGCTTAGTTACTGAGATATTTGCCCTCAAAGTCAAAACAGAGATTTTGGCAGTGAACAAGAGTAATAAACACAACCCAGCAGATTTTTTACTTTTGCAACCATGAATCTTAATCGATTTGAATAATCCTTTTTTGAATGAAAGATTGATAAATTCTTCAAAGATTGATGCAATTTTTATTGAGATTCACTGCTTAGTTCTTGAGATATTTGCCCTCAAACTCGAAACAGATTTTGGCAAAGAACAAGAGCGATTCCGTTGCACTTCATAATAAAGCAGATTCATACTGCTGGGGGCTAATGACACTTTACTGTTGAAGTGAACCGAGTTTCTGTGTCACCAGTAAAGCCTCCAATAGCCCTAAGCAGTAGCAGGAATCCGTTTTATTACGAAGTGCAGCGGAAAAAGAAAAATTACCTCTTGTTCACAGCGAAAATCACAGTTTTGATTTTGAGAGTGAATAACTCAGGGACTAAGCAGAGTACATTAATAAACGTTGCATCAATCTTTCAAGAATTTATTTGTCTTTCATTTAAAAAAGGATTCATTCAAATCGGTTGAGATTTGCGGTTGCTACAGCGAAAAATCTGCTGGGTTGTTTTTTTTTTGGCACACCCTGTATTTTTGATTAATTTACGCAAACTAGGTATACTTGGTAAACTCGGTTTTCTTCAAACTGAGCCTCGATTCCGTAACACAGTTTTCAAAATACGGAGTTATTCCGAGTTATTCGAGTTGACCCGAGACTCCTTTACATCACTAGGTTCAACCCAACTTGAGGATGGGTAAATTCCAGGGAGCGATGATATCGCTATCGCTATACAATTTGTATATACCATACCACCAGACATACATGTACTAGGGGGGGTTTGGGGGTACCCCCCTGCTGAAAAGGCCAACCCCCCTCACCCCCCCCCCCACACCCCGAGCAAGTTAAGGGACCCCCCCCGACCCAAAAATACAAGTACTAGTAGTGGCTCCAGTACTAACAAAGTGGCTCAGAAATCGCTCAGAATGCCTATTAAATGCGTTTTTGAATGCTAAATTTTCAAAATTTTCTCGCCCTGGTCTGGCAGAAGCCCAACCAGGCCACTTCAAACTACTAAAACTTGTAATTTTTTGCTTATTTTTAACTCTGAAACGCTATTTGGCACCTTAAAATAGCGATTTTTAGCCTCCTTACTGGAAAAAACGTGCTAAAAACGCTTTTCCAAGCGTTTTGGAGCTTTTTGAAATTTTGGACCCCCCTCTGGGCGAAACCCCCCCTCGACCCCCCACCTGAGGAAACCCCCCCTACCCCCCTCCCTCCTGGTCGGCCCGGAGCTGTTACATGTATGCCACCAGACCTCTTCGGCTGATGTAGCATCGAGACTGACCGAACAGAGCCCAGACACAACAAGACATACCATCATTGATATCAACTTTAGCAAGTCTCGGATCGACCATGTTAAGCAGTTGGTTAGTGATTTCGTCAAGTCGGTCAACTTCGTTGCCGAACTGTACGTAGATCTCTCCAGTCGACTCTAAAGTAACTCCCTTACATTGTACATTACGAGTTGGAAAAGAAATGGACTTGCCTACAATCTCAGTCACGTGCACACTGAACTTCTTCACTTCCATTTTCCTGCGACTGAAGCGCCAAAGCAGTCTGTAGTCGATTGAACGCATCTCACTTGCATGAGAAGACACTGGCTCAGAGGAAAGCTCTCCACCAGCAACAGACTGACCGGTTTCTGCATGGGTTTTGCCTTCAACCAGCCAGCTTTCAATTCCGGAACGTACGACCGCTCTCTCTTCGCCATTCTGTTTCAAACTCGTGTCAACATTTGACACTGCACATGCTGCGGCAGCTGAAAATGACGAAACCTATTTCAGGTACGTACGCAGGCAGTGAAAGAAATTAACCGGCAGTTGGCGGACTGTAAACAGCCAAGTTGGAGCTGACCAGTCGGTGTCTGAGAGAACGTCCGTCGCTGTCGGCCGCATCCACCACAAACTGGACGTCTTCTCCACTGCCCTCCACCATCAAGAACTGGAGCTCCGATTTCTCAACTGCTTCCTACAACATCATCTGTAAGAAATTTGGGGTCTCAAGTTTGCAAGCTAGTATTTCTGCTTTGCAACCAGACCGGCGGACATTTCGGCTTAAGTGGATGGGATTGTGACAGAGCGGGGAGTGAGAGCGGATAGCGGCGGCCGAGAGAGCGTTGATGGATTCGCAAACAAAAAGCCCGATTTTTGGATAAAATCACAGCTTTTGCTAACTATTTATTTTAACCTCTCTTACCTCCATCTAATTTGTTGCAGAATGATATTGTAATAAACATACAGTATCACTAGCAAAAATCCCGAGGGGGTAGAGTTTGCCTAAGGCTGGGTAGCTTAATGTCTGAGTCGGCCAAACACCGTTTCTACTTTGCCCGTGTCTAGTTCCAACGTCAGACAAAGTGCTCATACTAGGCCAATAACTGTTTCTTATGAAGTTGTGGCAAACGTATATTGCACCAGTATTACACACCATACTGTAGATGACCACCTCAGCTCAGCCCCTTCAGAAATTGAAAATTCTACCCCCTCCCATCAGCCGAAATGCTAGCCCATGTCTGGAACAAACTAATATGTTCTTTAATGGATATTGCCCAAAATTCGCAGGTACGTATATAAGCTAATATAAGCCCTTGGCACCATATTTGTGTGAAATTCCGTTGAATTCCTTTCACATAGTCGCGAGCCGCTAACGGTCGAAAATTGGACACTTAACTTGGGCCAACCAGTATGTTGCTTACATACATGTACTAGAGGGCCTCGGGGGTTAAGTTTTGCCAAAAACGTATCATAAAAATGAAAGCTAGCCATACACCTGGGCTTACCCGTCCGCTCGGGGACCAAGGACTCCTCGACCGTTCAACCACTCGCCAAAAACTTTAGGCCCTATTTCTGACAAAAAACGGAAATCTTACACAAATATTTCTACTTCCCCCTCAGTGGCAACTCAGATTTTTCTGACCCATGTAGAAAGAAGACGGTTGACGGAAAGGGGCAACGAAAGACTATGTAGTACCTTAAAGTCAGTCATATGCTGTTGCGTCCACTTGTCAGGCAGCACCTCAATTCCGTTCAAGCGGCAGTGAATGGCCAGTGCCGGCGGTTGGTTGAGAGAGGACCAGGCCGGCATTGCGATGGTTTGAGAAGCCTCACACAAATGTCTGTAGCCCAAGTCCACCAATAACACTTCCACTCCGTCCTCATGTCGGTCGACCAGCACTTCGGCGCGCTTCAGACAAGCCTGGTGCCAGACCAGACAACGAGCGCCGTACTGGGCCGGGAACGGCAGCGGACGCTGGCCTTCACTGGTCGGCACCACCAGCGCGCAGAGATTCTTGAGACGAGTCAGTTCTCCGCTGTCCTCCTTCCGCTGCACAAAGAAGTCGTCGGCCCCGGCTCCTTCGGTTAGGATCACTTTGCAACTGGCACCCAACAACTCGCAGCCGTACCGTCTGAACGGCTCTGCCGCCTTCACTGCCGTCGCGCCACTGTCTGACCAGGCTCGCACAGACGGGGTTGGTGTCCAGTCCTCCTGCAACCGTTGACTGTTCGGCTGCAATACGTTAATGCTGACAGTAGGTTGGTGGGATAGTAACGCTTTAAAGAGAGTAGGCAGGTTCCAAAAACCAAGCAAGCGCACAACTGCTACTACCGTTCATGTTCATGGTGGGCAGCTCAGAAGGCATCCAATGCCCTCTTGCCTTGGATGAAGCCGCAAATTTCGGGCACGAAATTCAAATCTTGGCGTGAGATTGGATTTTTTGCTAAAGTTTTGGAAAAAGTACAGAATTCACGGCGAAAATTTCCAGCAAAAATGAAAAAACCATTCACTTCGAAAAGACTGTTTTACCCGAAGTCGCCATTCCTGAGCAAAAATGAGCCAATTTTCCGAACAAAGGTTCAGTGGTTTCTACGAAGCACAAAACTGTTTTGGTTCAGGTGACCCGACTCAATATCTTACCCGCCTCATGGGAGCCGATTTTGCTTCCAAAATTCTGAAGCAAGTTTGTGTTCATGTTAAGAGTAATCGGAATCCAGATTGTGGGGTGACCCGAATCATTTCTTCAACGATTACGCTAGAATCTATGCACATTTGCATTTGCTGTTTGTTTTTAGGCGCTACATCTCATTTCAGCTGGATCTCGGCGATCCCTGCCTCTGTTGGGCCACCAACTCACAATAACATCCTTCAACCAAGCGGATGCAATATGCCATGCAGCTTTTATGAAGAAAGGCAACCATGTACACTGTAGTTAGGAATAAGAAATCGCTGCAGTGATACAAAAGAAACAATAAAAAGCCTAGCCAATGACAGCACTTGACGCTGCTACACAGATCTCAGCAAAAACAGAAACAGCTCCAGTGTACTTAGGATAATCAAAACAGAATTCCACATTAGTGTAAAAGTCCTGTCGCAAAAACCGAGGCACCGCCGGATCTGACACCGATAACACAAAATTAGTATATTTCCTTTGCATGTAGGCCATGCACTTTCCCCATAGGAGGCAGGACAGCGCGCGACCGCTGGACTAAACAGCAAACCAACACAACGAAGTGAGGGGCGGCAGGGCAGCGGCCGAGTCGACCGCGTATTTAGCTAGCGTCAAATTTGAATTTATATTCGGGTGTTTGGAAAAAAAAAAAGATTCGGATACCTGGTAATAATTCGGGTCTCGGATTGGGACACGTATTCGGGCTTAGTTCAGTCGAGCAAAATCTGGGTTCTTTTAAACAAAGCATGTTCTGGTTCAGATTTTGTGCTTCGTTTAATCCGAAACCGCCATTCGGGTGACCCGATACTAAGCCCTACTCCCTATAACCTCTGACTATATAGCATACATGTACGTAACAGGTCATCCGCCTAAGGGGAGGAGGGTTGGGGGTCTGGCGCCGGCTGGGGGTCTGAGCCCAAATTCTAGGGAGGGGTTGGGCACTAAAAATCGTCAAAAATCGCTAATTTGGGCTCAAATACAGCTAAAAACTGCTGTTTTACAGGCGATTTTGACAATTTTCGTGTCTGAAATTGAAAAAATTGCAAAAATTAGCTAAAAAAAATACTTGCCGGAAAAATCGGAGGGGGTGGCCTAAGTCGGGTGGGGGCAGACCCCTTGTTACATGTACATACTGTAAGCTATATACTGTAGCTTCAGGATGGCATGGGTTCGTCAGCTGGGGAGCTTCCAAAACTTATTCGTTTACCCCAAGTCCCTATTCGTACATGTACTTATTTACGAACCTACGCATATAATATATGGTATGATAACCTACGCAACAACTACCTATTATGTACTATAACCTACGCATATACAGGGTGATTCACATATCACGCCCGGTTTCGCAAGCTCAGAACTTTTTTTTGTTTGTGTACCGAATCGGCTGATTTTTGGGTATGATATGTGGATATAGTTCGCATTTTACTGTTTAAAATTTCAGCTAATTTCATCACGAAATGCCTGAAAATGGGCAATTCTAGCGCACACTGAAATTTCCAACATTGGCGCTAAACATATTTGGCTTGTGCGCGATTAAGCTAGTGTTTGAGTGTTGAAAAGATTTTTAAACCATAGTGTGTTGACGCTTTATTCACTTTTCAACACAAACCGACATTTTTAGCAGTTGTTATAGCTTTTTCGTTGAAGGAACGTGCAACATGCGCTGTGCAGTTTGAGTGGACCAAAAGCACTGAGATTGTTCCGCCTGCAAATTGGGATAGAACACGAGCCTCCAAGGGATACCAGCATCCCATGGTGGCATGAATGGCTGATCGAAGAAAGCAGTGTGTCCAACAAAACTCGGAAAAGCGTCCACCAACCAGTGTGGAGGGTGGAATACCACCAGCGGCTGCAGAAAGTGATTGAAAACAGTGACCACAACGTTGAAGTGCACAACTAGTGACGTATTGCATGGAATGTGTTGGAATTTGAAATCGTAAAATGCGAAGTGGGTCCACACATGATATCCAAAAATCAGCCGATTCGGTCCACAAACAAAAAAGTTCTGAGCTTGCGAGACCGGGCGGGATATGTGAATCAGCCTGTATATAGAGGGTGTGCCAAAAAAAACAACCCAGCAGAGTTTTTGCTGTAGCAACCGCAAATCTCAACCGATTTGAATGAATCCTTTTTTATATGAAAGATAAATAAATTCTTGAAAGACTGATATACCGTTTATTAAGATAGCTACTTAGTTCCTGAGCTATTTGTCCTCAAAGTCAAAACAGAGATTTTGGCAATGAACAAGAGTGATAAAGAACAACCGAGCAGATTTTCTACTTTTGCAACCATGAATCTGAACTGATTTGAATGAATCCTTTTTTGAATGAAAGACTGATAAAATCTTCAAAAATTGGTGCAATTTTTATTGAGATTCACAGTTTAGTTCTTGAGATATTTGCCTTCTAAGTCGAAACAGATGTTGGCAAGGAACAAGAGTGATTCCGTTGCATTTCATAATAAAGCAGATTCCTACTGCTAGGCTAGGGCTAATGATAGTTTAGTGTTTAAGTAAACCGAGTTTCTGTGTCACATGTAAAGCCTCCAAGAGCCCTTAGCAGTAGCAGGAATCCGTTTTATTACGAAGTGCAGAATAATAAAATATCCCTCTTGTTCACTGCCAAAATCACTGTTTTGATTTTGAGAGCCAATATCTCAGGAACTAAGCAGAGTACGTTAATGAAAATTTCGGCAATCTTTTAAGAATTTATTTATCTTTCATTTAAAAAAGGATTCATTTCAAATCGGTTGAAATTTGCGGTTGCTACAGCGAAAAATCTGCTGGGTTGTTTTTTTGGCACACCCTGTATATGCGGTATCACACATGGGCCGGGGGTAGGGCCCCACCGGATACAAATTTCTACCGGATCCGGATCCGGATATGCCCATATCCGGCCGGATCCGGATCCGGATATGCCGGATATCATTGATCAACTTACAAATTTTTTAGAATGCAATAAACCACATATATACATTTCTTTGTTGTATAACAGCTGATTCAAAACACCATCTAATAATTGTAGTTCAAACTATGGTTGGATAATATCGGGTTTTTGCGATGCATGTGATATTGCATATATCATATGCATGCAAAAATGAGATATGTACATATTTTTTGCATATTTGCATATTTTATCACCGCGGCTAGAAATTGATAACTGGACGCTTTCCAAGCATTTTCGAGTTTGGTTGGAATGTCTATGCAATCTTTAGCATTTATTAGGCATGCCTATTTTACAGATACAGACCTCATCTGAAAAAAAACAGAAAGGGAAACACAGTTTGGCATGAAAGTTCAGCTCATTTCGTAATTTTTAGATAAAAATGGTTGACATCACAGACTTTTGGCTAAATTATTGTTGGCATGTTCAAATTTGTTCTCTCTAATGTGGTATACTTAGCCAACCTTTTGGTAGGCCTGTCCTAGTTTTACAAACTAAAAAATTATGAATTTGAAAAATCTCAGTTGAGATTTCCATTCTTTGCGAGTTGAGTTTAGAGTCTCAAGCTATTCATCTCCATTCTGCAACTGAAAAGAGACGCTTTAATCTCTGTAAAGTACAGATTTACAGTATAAACTTGCCTCAATAATAGTTCGTTTTTTATTTTAGATTTTTTATTTTTAATTAAATGAAAAATTAGCAAAAACAAGGCGACTATCCTAAACATAGAAATCCAGTCTGCTTGGCTGTTTTGTGATATTCATTGTATCACATTAGTATTATTATTTTTGTTGAGTTTGTTTTGGCCAAGTCCTAGCCTGCTCGCCTTCTGTAGCTTGGAGTTATCCCCTTCCGAAATGAACTGACCCGAATTTTCAGATGTCAATTTTTAACGAAAATATTTCAAGAACCCTTCATCGGATCTTTGCCAAATTTTGCAAGTTAACCAATCTTTATATGGACTTAAGAACCTGAAGAGCTCAGCTTTTTCACAAAACCGGTTCAAATCTGGCGGATATTTACTTTCAGTCAAGGTGAAAAATTAGCATTGTCAATAATGAGGGTGTTATCCTTTGCACAGAAATCAGGGTTATACGAACTACTGGGGTCATGGATTACAATCGCCTGGAGAAATTTCTAACAAGCATTCGGTCGAATGCAATATTTATGTTCAAAATACGTAAAAATCACGTTTTTTGCATCTGTGACTGATATCCGGCATATCCGGCAGGTAATATCCGGATCCGGTACCGGATCCGGATATGGCCATATCCGGCCGGATCCGGATCCGGATATCCGGTCGGGCCCTAGCCGGGGGTATGGGGGTATACCCCTCCCCTCGCCGGCCAATACCCTCCTCGGTCGTCCATACCCCCGCCCCCCCCCGAGGTCTCCATACCATTTCCGGCCCATATACAGTATAGATAAAAAAAATGTCCCATCGCTTTTTCGGCCTTCACTCAAACGTTTCGTTATCAGTCAGTTCTTTACCGATTTGGCTCAAATTTTCAGCAAAAATTAACAACATGGTTGGCTAAATCAGGGTTCGTGCCGCTTTTGTATAGCAAAATTCCCTGACCTTTCCCTGACGTTTCCATGACCAAAGTCAAAATTCCCTGACCAACCAGGGTGAGGAAACTGCAACCAATGCGAGAAAATTTTAAAAAATTTGCTTTGTAAAACGCATTTAAACGGTATTCAGAGGGCAAATTTCGGGTTTAAGCAGCAATATATGAAGTCTATGACCGCTATTCAAAAGGGTGGTGTGTAAAGTTCTGACAGGACCATTTGGCAGCGAGATCTTTCTGCTGCTATCAAATTTTTCCATGACCAGAAGTAGTACCTCCCGTGAGACTGGGGTGCAAAAATCTGATTGGTCGAAATAATTAGGCTCCGCCCACCGCCCACTTTCGAAATAAAGATTTTTACTTTTCTGTTTTTTTTTTCTACTTTTCAGTTGTACTTTTCTGTTTTCTACTTTTCATTTTTACTTTTCTGTTGATTTTATTTTAATTTTATTTTCTACTTTTCTGTTTATTTTATTTTTATTTTTACTTTTAGCTCTCTTTTCTTTTCTACTTTTCATTTTTACTTTTCTGTTGATTTTATTTTAAATTTATTTTCTACTTTTCTGTTTATTTTATTTTTATTTTTATCTTTATTTTCTACTTTTAATATTTATTTTTATTTTAGTATGGGGCCCAGCGTTTCCGATCAATTTGCAACTGTTCTTGAGTGCGCATCTAATTAGGCAACTATCCAGCAGTCAAAACGTTCTGCCTCGGGTGGGAATTGAACCTGGTATTGGGAATGCTAAGGCAGCAAGCTAACCACTCAGTCACCTAGTCAATTTGCTTAAAATTCTTAAAGGCCGGCTATATGCAGCTAAGTACACGAATAAACAGTAACTTTCTTAGACCAAACTGTTTGTAAATGCAGAGCCTCTTTACACGGTTAGCTGAAACACAAGCAGGACGGGTTTACGTCTTTCCAAGTGAAATCGTTGAAGCCTATGCAAAAAGCTCTAAACTGATCAAAGGGCTCTTACGTAATCTTGGTGAAACACGAGCAGGACGGGTTATCGGTAGAGGGGGAATGTTTATTGCCTGCTTCCAATCTTTTTGAAAGTGTAGTTAGAAAATGACTTTAGTCACTAATAGCAGTTGCATTTCTGAAAGTACATGTACAAGTACAAATTGCAAACAGGATAGCATAGCAAATGCCCCACTGATTTTTGGCCTTCTCTCTAATATTTCGTTCTTGGTGGGTTCTAAATCGATTTTTAAGATTTATCAATTGAACTTTTATTAGGTTTGGCCCCAAAATTCCAACTCCGATAGTTGCAAACTAACTACCATGGCAATCTCTAGGTGATCCATTTTTGGGTGGTTAGCAAACATAAGTCCAAATGCAAACCCCCAAACTATAAGTGAAAGCAAGTGATAGCGCAAGTGAAAGCAAAAGTGAAAGTGCAAGTGAAAGCAAAAGCGCAAGTGAAAGAGAAAGTGAAAGTGCAAATGCAAGTGTACATGTTGTGTGTGTGTGTGCAAATGAACGAACAAACGCACTAACGATTGACTCATTTTGACTCATAATTGACTCATGAATGGACGCGTTCAACTTGTACACTTGAATGGATTTCTTAATATCATATTTCGAAAACCTGTTAACTCAGTAATGAAAGGACTGCATAGCATTTTATTTTATGTTTTTTGAGCCTATTCTAATTTTCTATAGCGTTATTGCCATATACATCAGCAATATCTTCATCACTGTCTTCTTCACTGTCTTCATTTGGGTACAGGCATGTTTCAATTACATCAATATTTTTCTTGATGACATTGCGCAACAGAAATTTTCGTTTGTGCCATGCTTTATCCATCGCTTCTTCTTCCTCAAAATCGTGTTCTCTTTCATACTTGTCTGCTGTATCGCATATTTGTCCATAAGTCTTGTCTTCATTTTATAGGAGTTTCACAAATTTAACACGTTTTTCTATGTTCAAGCGAACTAATTCCAAAAATTCCGTCAGATATGGTTCTTTCAGCAGCTGCTGTGGAGCTTCAAGCTCTTTTTTGAACTGAGTACAGCTTTCTGCAATGACGATTCGCCATAGGTCTAGTGTACCATCATCATCTGTCTCATCTTCTGATGTGTCAATGGGCTCTTCACTTGGTTTCTCACTCAACAACACTACTGACATCAGATGCCGCGCTGTCACTGTCTCCTTCATCCATCATGTATGGAATGTTATGAAATCTTCTTTCATGTCTCGCTCTATTTGAACTCGATGAAAATGACTTCAGACACATTTTGCAATCATACATTTTCAACCCTTTTTTGTTTCAGAAAGATAGTTTGTTTTGGAATCATTTTACATCATTGTTACCTCATTTTACTGAAACATAATTGCGACGGGTTTTCGTATTTAAACGTATATGTATGTACACACACATGAACACATTTGTATAACTAATGAAAGATTTAATAAAAAAGAGTCAAAATGAGTCAAAAGGAGCCAATCATGAGTCAAAAGGAGCCAATCATGAGTCAAAATGAGTCAATCATGAGTCGAAATGAGCCAAAATGAGTCAATCATGAGTCAAAAGGAGCCAAAATGAGTCAAAATGAGCCATAAAATGAGTCAATTATGAGTCAAAATGAGTCAAAAGGAGCCAATCATGAGTCAAAAGGAGCCAATCATGAGTCAAAATGAGCCAATCATGAGTCAAAAGGAGCCAAAATGAGTCAAAATGAGCCATAAAATGAGTCAATTATGAGCCAATCATGAGTCAAAATGAGCCAATCATGAGTCAAAAGGAGCCAAAATGAGTCAAAATGAGCCATAAAATGAGTCAATTATGAGTCAAAATGAGTCAAAAGGGGCGAATCATGAGTCAAAAGGAGCCAATCATGAGTCAAAATGAGCCAATCATGAGTCAAAAGGAGCCAAAATGAGTCAAAATGAGCCATAAAATGAGTCAATTATGAGTCAAAATGAGTCAATCGTTAGTGCGTTTGTTCGTTTGTTCGTTCATTTGCACACACACACAACATGTACACTTGCATTTGCACTTTCACTTTCTCTTTCACTTGCGCTTTTGCTTTCACTTGCACTTTCACTTTTGCTTTCACTTGCGCTATCACTTGCTTTCACTTATAGTTTGGGGGTTTGCATTTGGACTTATGTTTGCTAACCACCCAAAAATGGATCACCTAGAGATTGCCATGGTAGTTAGTTTGCAACTATCGGAGTTGGAATTTTGGGGCCAAACCTAATAAAAGTTCAATTGATAAACCTTAAAAATCGATTTAGAACCCACCAAGAACGAAATATTAGAGAGAAGGCCAAAAATCAGTGGGGCATTTGCTATGCTATCCTGTTTGCAATTTGTACTTGTACATGTACTTTCAGAAATGCAACTGCTATTAGTGACTAAAGTCATTTTCTAACTACACTTTCAAAAAGATTGGAAGCAGGCAATAAACATTCCCCTCTACCGATAACCCGTCCTGCTCGTGTTTCACCAAGATTACGTAAGAGCCCTTTGATCAGTTTAGAGCTTTTTGCATAGGCTTCAACGATTTCACTTGGAAAGACGTAAACCCGTCCTGCTTGTGTTTCAGCTAACCGTGTAAAGAGGCTCTGCATTTACAAACAGTTTGGTCTAAGAAAGTTACTGTTTATTCGTGTACTTAGCTGCATATAGCCGGCCTTTAAGAATTTTAAGCAAATTGACTAGGTGACTGAGTGGTTAGCTTGCTGCCTTAGCATTCCCAATACCAGGTTCAATTCCCACCCGAGGCAGAACGTTTTGACTGCTGGATAGTTGCCTAATTAGATGCGCACTCAAGAACAGTTGCAAATTGATCGGAAACGCTGGGCCCCATACTAAAATAAAAATAAATATTAAAAGTAGAAAATAAAGATAAAAATAAAATAAACAGAAAAGTAGAAAATAAATTTAAAATAAAATCAACAGAAAAGTAAAAATGAAAAGTAGAAAAGAAAAGAGAGCTAAAAGTAAAAATAAAAATAAAATGAACAGAAAAGTAGAAAATAAAATTAAAATAAAATCAACAGAAAAGTAAAAATGAAAAGTAGAAAACAGAAAAGTACAACTGAAAAGTAGAAAATAAAAACAGAAAAGTAAAAATCTTTATTTCGAAAGTGGGCGGTGGGCGGAGCCTAATTATTTCGACCAATCAGATTTTTGCACCCCAGTCTCACGGGAGGTACTACTACCAGACACCAAATTCCCTGACTTTTCCCTGATTCCCTGACTTTTTTAAATTCCCTGATTTTTCCATGACTCCCTGACTTTCCAGGTCCCGCACGAACCCTGTAAATATTCTGCAAGTGTGGTGCCAAAATTCCGACTCATACTGGTTTTATGACCCGAAAACTAGGAATGAGGGTGGTCCACGCAAATTTATTTTTTTTCGGTAATACAAGGAGTACAGGCCTGAAACTTGCAGGAATGATTTGTGTTGCTATTGGGCATAACATACTAAGCGGGCAGCCTTGTAGCTCAAAGGGCAGTAAAATGGGGGAATTTCAAAAACATGAGTGAAAATCCCATAGTTAAGAAATCTGCACCTTCTAGAATCAAAGCACTGAATCTGTTGTTAATGAACATAGATTGTAGCAGGAAGTTCGACAAATAAATGAACCTGATATTTGAGCTCTGTTCCACACCATAGTAACCATCCCTGCAGCGTTTTATGAAAATTGAAAATCTTTAGAATCGTCATTTTGCCGGTTTTACGAAGAAAAGTCATATTTCGTCATGTTTTTGAAATTCCCCCATTTTAGTGCCCTTTGAGCTACTGGGCTGCCCGCTTAGTATGTTATGCCCAATAGCAACACCAATCATTCCTGCAAGTTTCAGACCTGTACTCCTTGTATTACCGAAAAAAAATAAATTTGCGTGGACCACCCTCATTCCTAGTTTTCGGGTCATAAAACCAGTATGAGTCGGAATTTTGGCACCACATTTGCAGAATATTTAGCCAACCATGTTGTTAATTTTTCCTGAAAATTTGAGCCAAATCGGTAAAGAAGTGACTGAGAACGAAACGTTTGAGTGAAGGCCGAAAAAGCGATGGGACATTTTTTTGATCTATACTGTATGTGGTATAATTCAATCAAACAAAAAAATTTAATCGAAAAACTAAATATTTTAAGAAAATTAGGGTTCAGCGCGTACGTAATTGTTGGATAAAGGTTGTACAGTTGCCGAAACTGATTTATGAGGCTTCCTACGGCTTCCGGATGCGTTTATTACATTAGATTTTTATCTTTGTCATCTGACCCCAGGGAAACCCCCATGCACGCGAGTCTTTAAACGTACAAGTTTAAGAAACCAATTACAAAAGTTCAACTAACTAGCTAAGGTCCAAAATATGTATAAAACTCAGACGTTACAGACATTCCAAACAAAACCAGTAAATTGCGAACCTGTTAATGCAATTGTTGCGTATTTAAACAAAATGCATACCTTTTCAACTGCATAGCTTTCTTGCGTCACAGTTAGAATATTCCGATCAAACGACTGCATGTTGTCGGTTGGGCCGCGTGACGACAGCTGGCTAGAAAACAGTTGATCGCCTTCGCCAGCAGACGACGGCACAGCATTCTCAGCTTCGGCACTGGCCACACAGAAAGAACTGTCCAACGACACAGCTAACTCTGGAACTGCTTGCGGCGATGCAAACAACTCACGCAGATGTTGAGCTATGTCCAGCCGGCGTCCAGAAGGATGAGTCAAGTCTGAAAAAGAGCAGACAAGCCGTGCACTGCTGCTGAGCACGAATGAATATACCGGAGAACAGGTTAACTTCGTAGGTGTGGTGGTGCGGCGAGAAAGACACAAATCGTGCCAGCAGAGGTTTGTACTGTTTGACGGCCGAACGCAGTGCAGCCAGTTGTTGCTGAGTCCAGCGGCCCCTCTGAAAGCCTTGCAGAGTGGTGCGGAGGGCAAAGGCGGGGAAGCGGAGGAAGGCGGGTGGCAGCGGGTAGACGTTGTCCATGGCAAAGAGACGCACAGACTCTCCCCAGTCAACCAGACGCACCTGCACCACACTGCGGTTCTGCAGCTGAGCCACAACCACCGCTCGGTACCAGCGCTCGTCCTCGTATCGCACAACCACAGCACTCCGCTTCGGAATCACCACAGAAGGGCAGTCGGGGTCGAGAGGGTGGGTGCTGAGGAAGGACGCCATCTCTGCTTGCAGCTGCTGGTCCATGGCCACGTAGTCATCGTTGTAGCGAGGTAAACGCACGAACAGATCGCCGTCGTCACCGACCGACTCCACACTCACACTGGTCACTCGCTCCCAGTCCGGCTCCACCGACCGCGACAACCGATGCTCTCCTATCTCACTCGCCATGTCCGACTGGAATCATTAGGACACAGAAACGTGAAAAAGAACGCACGCACATTTTCGGTTCAGCAAGAAATACGTCGTTTCAAAGTTCATACTAAGCAACCTAGGCGAAGATTGAAAAAACAAACTTCACTTGGCCTAAAAATAGCAATGCAAGGCAAACGGACCTTCATTAAATAAGATAACCCTGCCCATTTTTCCAAAAAGTCACCAAAATTTCAGCGAAAGGGGTCTGAGCGTGAGCGGGGCAGCGAGGCGAGAAGTGAGTACTTGAAATCCCATGTACCTAGCGTCTCTGTTCCTCCGGAACAAGATCGAGAACAACAGCTACAGTACCTATTAACGGAGAGATCCAAATTTTCTTCAGTCTGCGTGAATGCCACCATGTCCCTGTTTCCGAGTCAAAAATGAATAACAAGATAAAGTAGAATTGAAGGAAAGAACAGAGGAGACAGAAGTCATACTACCAAGCAATCCAAGGTTACCTATAAATAACAAAACCACGAGTCACGACACGAGGCGTTTAAAGAAGCAGCCTACCGGTCCATATTTCAAGGGAAGGAAAGACAAAGAAACAAAAGAAAGACGATCCTACTGCGCGGTGCTCTAATATGATTGGACAGCCAATCAATAAATGGACTCAGTAGATCAGACAGAGCGGGCAAAACGAATGTAACGTTGCCTGCCAACTATCTTTTCTTTCTTCTCTGCGTCGGTTGTGGTTAAATTTAAGTATGCTAGTCACCATACGTACATGCGTTATGTGTCCAGGATATTTCTCATCCTCTACATGATAATCCTAGTTTATATGTACGTCTGTAATTCGATCACAAACCTACGGGGAAAGGCTTTACGGCATACAATACATGTACATACGGTACGTATCTCATTCGCGACTACGCCTTAATTCGCAGAACATTTGTTTCGCCCATAATTCGTGATGATTCATGCGAATCAAATCTGGCCCGGCTCTCCTGAATTAGCCTGTGCTCATAATTGGCAGTTTCGCCCAGATGCATTGACCCATTTTCGGGCTAAACTTTGAACGGCCGCCATTCCGGCGCCGTCAAAGCAAGGGGGCTGTGCAAAATGAAAGGCATTCTAAGCTTAAAATTAACGGTTTTAGTAGTATGAGGAGGCCTGGTTGGGATTCTGACCAACAAGGGCGAGAAAATTTTGAAAAATTAACTTTCAAAAACGCATTTAAAACGCATTAGAGTTTCAAAATTCATCATTAGAGCCCTGCACAGGCCGCCTGGCAGAGAATTTTGGCTGGGTTGTTCCGGTTGGAGCCTGCCCAGGATGGATTGGGTTATTTTTAAAATCTAGGTTGTATTATAGCCAAAACAAGCTTTTCTTTAAATCTGTTTTCTGTTTAGGTTGGTTGCGTCGTTAGAAATGTTTCTTTTGTACGTACTGTACCGTACGTACTTCTCGCACAAGTGATTCTGCTGGAAACTTGTTCTCCCGAAACGGGCCAGGCCGTCCGGCGCAAAATGTCATCCGGGCTGACTAGAAATTTGATATTCCAGGCCGTGAAAAGAGGCACTTTAGTAAAGAATTTTTTCTTTTCTCATATTTTGACAGGTTTTTTCTTTCTACCTCCACCAAAAAAAGTGTACTGTACCTACCTACACTACACTCGAACTCGACTTACCTTACCTGGATACCTCACTGCTTTCAATCATGTAGTTAACATGATAGCTGTGTCGATGGCTTTTTTACTGAATTGTGATAAATTAGTAGATTTTCGAATTTTTTTCTCAAGAGGTGTCCAAGCACTGGAACTTTCGCATGATGGTTGGTTGCTAGCTTCCAGTGGTGAGTAATCAATTGTTTATCGTTAAATAGCTATGTTTATGTGCTTTTCGTCTTTCGACCGCGCTACAAGATGTTTTGACCGTCGTCGATCTATAGCCAAAAGTCACTGGGTGGCCCATTTATCTATCCGGACTTTCTTCTATGAAAATTTCAGCGAAGTCTGTCACTTCAGCCACTACGTAGTTATGCACTTCCAGGTGTCCGCCGTCACTTTCTAGGACAAGGTAGACTAGTTATCTATCCGCGGATTTGTCTTGCTGTCACTTGTGTTCGTCAATCATTTTAGCTGAGATTTTAACACAACATGCCCAGAATCTTAGAATTTTGATCCTCGAAATTTTAGCCAGATCTGTCAGTGTCACTTTTATGTGTTCACTTTGAGGCCGGACACGTGTAATTGTATAACTAATGGTTGAAGGTAAGATTTTGCGAATAAACATTTAGAGGATTTATGCTTGTTGTGTTACAATTTCAGCCCAATTGATTGACGAACGCAAAACGAAAACCCGGATAGATAAATGGGCACCCTGTACGTTAAATGAGCAAGTGAGAGGTAGAGGAAATTTATTGGGAAGAATTAATTAGCTGGTCACGACTAATGCCAAGTGCTGTCTAGTAATCTGCACACAATCAACTAACAATTCTAAAACCCCATAAATATCAACAAATCATATAATTTTCAACTATTACCACCCAACATTTAAATTACCAATTATCCCCATTATTAAATTTCAATATCCATTCAATTCTTCAGATCCTAAACTAAATTCACACAATTTTCTTCCTATACTTTCTTATTAAATCTATACAACTTCTCTATCAAATTATAAACAACTTATAAATTCCAAATTATTATAATACATTTTCTCCCATTAAATAATCAAACTTCATTTATATCATCTACCATATAAAACTCAATTTTTCTTCTCTCACACCTATTCTTTCAACAATTAAATCATTTCTATTCGAAAATTACTCAATTCTATACACTTTATCATCTTTCTCATATATTCTTCTTTCTCACCACTCTCCTAATTTACACACAACCAATTCCCCTCACCAATTTATAAAATAAACTCAAACAATATATTTCTTTTTTCCATTTCAATTACTTATTATTATAATCTATTCCATTCCCAACCAATTACATATCATCATTCCATTCCAACATTCTAAAAATTTCAATTTCCTCTTACTTCTTCAAATTCTTCCATATCAATCTATAAACCATTTTTCTTCCATATTTTCCTCTTAAATTCTATATTTTTTATTTATGATTCTTCAGAACACTTTTTCATTATTAACATTCACAATCAATAAAATTTCTTTCAAATATTAATTTTTTCTCAGATAACAATGATCAAATATTTCTCTATCCCACTCTTACCACTTTCTCCTATCATACTTTCTTCTATTCATTTTACCATAATATTTTATATCTATTCTACTATTCAGATTCCTACACTATATTCTTCCCCTCCACTTACATTCACCCTCTCCTCTTATTATCTTTCTTTTTCTTGTTCTTCAATATTTTTTTTTCCTTTGTCACCTTTCTTCCTTTTTTCCATTCCGTTTTCTCTTGCTCTGTTCGTGTTACAGAGGTTTCATATCAAAATTTTAGCATAATTTTTTCTCATAACAACAGATTTCTAAACATACTCAAATCACAAAAATGAATCGGTACTTCAATTCTTTTGGACTCAATTGAGTCCATAAATTACTCAACCTGATTATCCCACTATCTACTTCTTTACTCTTTTAAAAAAAAACTAAATTGAAAACTCTTTCAGTTTTCTTCCCTAAATAAAAAATGAAGACATTAATACAAGAATATCATCTTATCTTACATATTTCGTTATTATCTCAATTTCAATGTTCCAAAGATACCTCCATCTTTTTAACTTTAGCACGATACAACATACTTACAATCATACACTATAGTTAAAATCTTCTCTCTATTTTACGTAAATACTAAATTTTCGGAATATTGGACAATTTTTTTTTATACAACCCTAATCTACTTCTTCAAATATTTTCAATACCAGTTCACCCAACTATTATTATATCGATTTATAACCACTTTCTACTCCTCTTTTTTTACTTTTTCTATCAGTTAATCTTCTTTTTATAGATAAACAATGGACAAATTGCCTTCTTTTATCATCTTCCATCACTCTTATAATTATGATTCTATTCCAACAAAATAATACTCTTTACAAAAAATACAACTTTCAAATTTATAAATCCCCAACATTATAAATACTTTCGTTTTTAACATTCATCTTTACTTCATTACTACTATTTCATTCTTTTCCTTTTCCCCCCTTTTTATTCGAATTGGAGTCTCAACTCCATTTTACCAACCTTACATATTTATATTATTCCACTTCAACGTTAGTTGACCTCATTTATACTACCATCCCTCTCATCTATTACTCCTTTTTCAATTACTTCACTTATTCTATTTCTTCCTCTTTTCACATTTTCTATTCAAAATAATCAATTCTCTCTTCCCTTACTTTTAACTCATTTTTTCACAAATTAAAGAGCCTTTTCAACTTTAATACCTACCTTACTCTCCCACCTATCTTAATACTTTCTAATCAATCATCTAAGAAACTCTCTACAACTACTCTCCATCTTCATTATTTACCTACTACCACTCTACTAATTTTATTTTTAAATTTTAATCTACTCCTTTCTCAACTCAATCAATACCCCACAATCACCTTTCTTCTTCCTTTTTTTCTCCTTTTTTTCTTCTCTTCCTGGAGAAATTCTCATTCTATCTCTTTTCATATCACTTATCATATATTCCTTCTTTCTCCCACTCTCCTATTTCCACACAACCATCTCCCCTCACCAAATTACTCTAAGAATAAACTCCGCAATATTTCCTATTTTTCCCTTTCAATTATCTTATTGATTATATCTATTCCATTCCACCATTACACTATCTTCCATTACCAACATTCCTAAATTTCCATTTCCTCTTACTTCCAATTCTTCATATGCAATCTATACCAATTTTATTACCTTATTTCCTTTTCCCGTCTTAATATACTTTTTTTATTTTAATTTCTTCAGCACTTCTTTTCTTATTACATTCACATCAATATTTCTTTTTTATTATGTTTTTTCGTATAATGGATCATATTCTCTATCCCACCTCCTTCCCTTCCTCCTACTAATTACTTGTCACTCCCTTCCTATCTATTCATTTTTACCATACTGATACTCCATTATTCTCCAATTCAGAATTCAATTCGGACTAATATAGATATCTTTCCCATCCACCTTACTTCCCCTCTCCTTCTTTTATCTTTCTTTTTCTTTTTTACAAACTATTTCGTTTTTTCCCTTTTCTTTCTTATATACAAATATCAAAATTTTCATAATTTTTCTCATACCAGTTTCCACCAGACTACTCAAATCTACAAAATATCGGTACTTCATTGTTCTTCATTATCCATATTTCACCTATTTCCATATCTACTATCTCTTACTCTCTTTAACAAATTGAAATCTTTTTTTCTTTATAATGAGACATTAATACAAGAATATCTCTTTCTTACCATTTCGTTATTTCTCAATTTTTGGTATTCTCTAGATCTCCTCTTTTTCTTTAGCCGATACCATACTTACTCATCACTATAGTTAAATCTTCTCTCTATTTTACGTAAATACTAAATTTATCAATATTGGACATTTTTTTTCCTTCCCTACTTCAAATTATTTTCAATACCAGTTCCACTATTATTATATCCGTTTACCACTTTTCTACTCTACTTTTGTTGTACTTTTTTGTTCTTATCTTCTTTTATATGATAAACATGGACAAATTCCTTCTTTTATCTTTCATATGACTACCAGAATATCCCTTCTATATCCAACAAAATAGTACATCTTGTACAAAACCATTTCAATTGTATGAATCACCCACATGTATAATATTTCTTTAAACATTCATCATTTATCTCACTTTCTTTTCTTCTTTTTCACTTTCTTTTTATTACGATTGGAATATCACTATTTTGACTTACATATTTATATTATTCCCTTCAACAGTATAATTGACTCATTTATCTACCATCCCTCTCATCTATTACTCTTTTTTTCAAATTATATTACACTTATTCTATTTATTTTTCATTTATCAAAGTTTATCTACCCTATCAATATCATTCTCTTTTCCTTTTTAATATTTAAATTCCCATTTTTTCAACAATCTGAAAGAAGACTTTTACAATTAGGTAAATACCTACTTCTTTACATTCTACCAATATCATTTTTTCTAATCAATCATCTAAGAAATCTCTACACAACTACATCTCCTCTCCATTATTTACCTACTACCACTCTACTATTTTATTTTAAATTTTAAATCAATAAACTTTTCGTCAAAAAACAATCAACTAACGACCACTAAGATCATAACTCTTCTTCTTTTTTCATTGATTATTTTCTCCTCTTTCATCTCTGGGCAGCAGCTCCAGGTCCACTGCCACCTGTGCCAGTGCCAGGTTGATGTAGCTGTACTGCCACACGTTCATCACTGCGCGCGGGTCGCTGTTCCCGCATTTTGCGCACCGTCTCGCGCACGTCCGCGTGTTGACGCTCCAGCAGACGCGACACCCCGATGTCGACCGCAATCAAGACTCCGGTGCGACCGACGCCCCGCGTGACAGTGGACCACGATCGGCCCTCGCACCGTCTTTAACTCCTGCAACTCCGAATACACCGATTGCACTACGCAGCTCTCTGCAGTGGCACCTCTCTCATTAATCCAATCAACACTTTAGCTGTCTTCCAATACTCCTCACCGTCTTCAGTCACGGTAGTCGGTATCTGCAACCAATGTGTTGCTTGAGTTGAGACGGCAAATGAAACCAGTTTACCTGGCCGTCCGGCCATTTGTAGTGGCAAATGTGAAGAATCTGTCTGGGCTCGGCTTGCAGCACAGGGTTGTTCTCAGTAAGTGAAATCTTGGATAGACGGTAAGTGTACTTGTGCGGCTCGTCTTCGCTGTACGACGTTCGGTCTTCGGGACGGGCCTTCAGTTTCGACCAGATGCATTTGATTTTCCAAGGCGTGTAATTCTTCTCCGAGCCGTTCACTATCGGCCAATACTGAAATGAAGACGGTTGGCAGAGACCGAGTCTGCTCTGCACACCTGTATAGTCTCGTGGGCGGGGTTGTAAATCTTGGGGTAGAGTCTCTCCTCGTAGGGCTGGTTGAGCATCACGATGGCGCCCACCTTTTCTTGCCAGACCATTTCCCAGAAATCATAGACACTCGACTTGTTGGGTCCTTCGCAGGCTATGTACTTGCGGCCCTTGTAGCCCTCCACGTAGTGCGCGTTCACCATGAACACTTTCGACTGGACGGTGCGCGGCCCGCAGGCTCTGTTGGGTCGGAGGAAGGCAGGCACCAACTTGGCTCTGCTCTGGTCGTTGAGCGAGCTGAACTCTTCCCAGAACAGCTCCAGCGCGTCCGATCGGTTGTGGCAGACGAACTTGGACGCAAACCATTTCTCCAGCGGCATGCCTCCCGGAGGACTGACACTGCTCTGCATCAGACTGCTCGGCGGGCCTGCCACTGCGTCTGCGTAGGACACCTCCGGCTTCTTGTTCCACCGCCCGTAGCACCAGCTCCTCACTCCATCTGCAACATCTGCAATCGCTCACTCACTCACTCACTCGCCTCCCACTTACTACTCTGCAAGTTTTGTAGTTTCTTCGCACTCTCCGCCTCTGACTTGAACATAAAATGCTGCGGTAGCAAGGTCTGGCCCAAGGTGCGGCCTTTGGAAACTGTCGGCGCTGGCACTCGGTGGCCATTGGACGGTTGAGAAGAATAGGCAGACATAAACGGACACCAAACCAAAACCAAACTATTCGCCGGAACAAACAAAATACCAACACAACACATCAATCGAGCCAGTCACTCAACACGCCACTTCCCTACAAAACAACTGA